>OZ012736.1:135929849-135949849 GCA_963859935.3 Lathyrus sativus | reverse complement strand
TTATTATAACCGCTTAATTACAATTTCTTTATTTAATCGATCAGAAACCAAACCAACTCCCCCCCCCCCCATTTCGAATTCGGTAGATTAATCACATACAAGAATCCTTGAGACAATATCTGAGTTGAATTTTCGTTGTATTACGTTTTCATCAAAAAGACTCGTTTTGATTCGCGCGCGACAGCGGATCATCTACGATCTCAAATATATCATGCTATAAGAAGATTATCTCTTTTTATCCCCATTCGAAGAGTTTTCAAGATATTTTGAGTATCGGTTGAGAAAAATCCACAAGCCAACCAGTGTCAAACACTTGTCTATACACTTTTGTATTTTAGAATTATCGTTGTCATTGTCTAAAAATCTTTCTCATTATATTCGTAAACCTTTCTCATTATATTCGTCAAGGTATTCCTATAATCATTAATATCAAAATGTCATATATATATATATACATATCACTATGCCAAAAAAGACCTTTAGCAGCGCTTTAAAGCGCTGCCAAAAGTGGCGCTGCTAAAGGTAAAGGCAGCGCTTTTTTTTCAATGAAAAAGCGCTGCTAAAAGCTCCCTTCAGCATCACCTTTAGCAGCGCTTTTTTAGCCCTTTAGCAGCGCTTTTGTAAGCGCTGCATAATTCCCCCAACCATCCCCCCCCCCCTTTAGCAGCGCTTTCACAAAGCGCTGTCTTAGACCCCACCTTTAGCAGCGCTTTTACAAAGCGCTGCCATAGCCCACCCTTTAACAGCGCTTTTTACAAGCGTTGTCTTAGACCCCCCCTTCCAAACCTATAGCAGCGCTTTTGTAGCGTAATGTTTGTAACCTTTAGCAGCGCTTTTTTGTAAAAGCGCTGTCTAATGTCCCAGATTTTAAATTTTTTTATTTATAATATTCACCCTGTTTTGTATATTTTACCAACAACCTGCTTATATTACACAAACCTGCTTATAATTCAGGCCTTTATTTCAACACTTTGGCCTTATAAATACAATTCAAACTTTGGCCTTAAATATACAATTCAAACTTTGGCCTTATATGTACAATTCAAAACTTTGGATACATTGTAACTCATGACTTTGTTCATAAACATTTTAATATACACATAAACCTGTTTAAATATGTTACAACAAAATTCGATCCTTAGAATTACAACAACACAAATACATTCAATTCACATATAATTACAAGTCTTCCAATCCGATAACTCTATACAATTCTCAACCCAAGAATAAATTGACACCATTCCTCTTACATACAACGACTTCCAATACGGAAACTCAAACAAAATTGACCTCTTCTTCGAGCCACGCGTGACAAGCGTATGAGCAAAAGGCTTGCCAAACTTAGTACTCACATCTTTCACCTTTTCAAAAATTTGTTCGCCGGTCAATGTAGGTGGAGCTTTACGTTGTTCTGAATCTTCATTGAATGCTTTTCTCCACCCACGGTAGTGATGACTAGAATTTAAGAATCTACGATGACCAAGAAAGACATTCTTCTGACCAAATTCCAACCGCGTCCAATCTGTGTTTTCTTCACAGATAGGACATGCACATTGACCTTTAATGCTATACCCCGATAGATTTCCGTATGCTGGGAAATCATTAATTGTGCCAAACAACGTCGCCCTTAAATTGAAACTTTCTTTCCTATATCCATCATAAACCTCCACACCGTTCTCCCACAAACTCTTTAAGTCTTCGATTAGAGGTGTCAGGTATACGTCTATGTCATTCCCTGGTTGTTTAGGGCCAGAAATTAACATAGATAACATCATGTACTTACGCTTCATACATAGCCATGGAGGTAGGTTATAAATCATAATAATTACAGGCCAGGTAGAATGTGAAATACTCTGCAAACCATGCGGATTCATTCCATCAGTCGATAATGCCAAGCGAAGGTTTCTAGCTTCTTCTCCAAAATCAGGATAATCATTATCAATTTTCATCCACTGTGGTGAATCTGCCGGATGTCGATACTTCCCATCTACAATTCTATCATCTGCATGCCAAGTCAGGTGTTTTGCATCTGTTTCACTATGAAACATGCGTCTGAATCTCGGAATTATAGGAAAATACCATAATACTTTTGCTGGTGACAATTTTTTCTTATACCGAGATACACCGCATTTAGGACACTCGTTTAATGATGCATATTCATTTCGAAACAAAATGCAATCATTTGGACAAGCATGTATCTTATCATAGCTCATGCCAATAGAGCATAACATTTTTTTAGCTTCATAGGTTCGATTGAGAAGAACATTATCCTCCGGAAGCATCTCTTGAAGTAGGGCTAACAACTCTGCGAAACTTTTATCCGACCATCCATTACCCGCCTTTAAATTGTACAACTTTAATACCACGGACAATCTTGTGAAAGTAGTGCAACCTTTATACAACGATTTCTCTGCATCACTTACCAACCTCTCAAACATCTTGGGACAATCTTGAAGATCTTCTTCAAGTGCTTCTGCAATCTCTTCGACTCGATCACAATCATATGTATCTCTGCCATTGTCCTTTGAAGCACATGTCGTGTTATTCCGGGGTTCAACATTCTCGTTACTTATCTCACCATGTAATGTCCAACATGTGTAACTTCGATCAATTCCATGTCTCATTAAATGAGATTCCAACTGAACGGCGTCAACTCGACGCCCATAACAGCATCCTAAGCAAGGACATGTGATCCTACTGGAGTCTTTGGCGTGTTCAACAGCAAACTTAACGAACTTCGATACCCCATTCTCGTACTCTTTTGACAATCGATTACCAGACATCCATTTTTTATCCATACTAATTGAGTAATCTACACTAAACTATAAAAGTTAAACAAAATAGAGAATACCTGTAAGGAAATCACTAACTTCTAAGAATGCTACGCAATAGGATGCTTGGAAACGATCACAGCTTTGCTCTTCACAGGTAACCCCTATAGCAGACAAAATATAAATTTTATTAAAATCATATTAATAATTAACCAAGACAAATCATATTAAAAATACTAGATAATCCACCAAAACAAATCATATTAAAATTACTAGATAATCCTTAAACCAAAATGACACCCTTACTAAACATTGAGAAATCCTAACTAAACATATAAAACCATAATAACATATATATCATATAAACATTGAAAAATCCATCATAATAACATATCAACATATAAAACCTTCACTAAACCTTCAATAACTCATTTCTACACAACAACAACACTAAAATTTACTTGCATGTCCTCAAACCTTCAATACAAAACAACAGTATACGTATCATACTTGAACTCAACAACAAAAACAATAACTCAACAACAGTATACGTACCAACACTAAAATTTACTTGCATGTCCTTGATCGGGAAAATAGCAAGTGTACTATTTTTACCAATTGTAGTAATAAGGGAAACGTCCCAAGTATCGATCTCGAGGACTACGTAGTAATTAACGGAATTTTTAGAATTAGTTGAACAAAAGGTCTAGTGGTTTGTTTGGTGGCCGAGAAATATCCCAGTAAATACGGACTTAATTAATTAATCTAAGAACAGTGTTAGGGGAGTGAAGACTATACGAGTAAAGACCCTGTATGATTATTCTACTATACTAGTTATTAACCTTAATTTATCAGTTGGCCACTTTAGTTGCCTTAATTCCTTAGTGGAAACCCTTTGATGATTTTCCTGATCACTAATTCCTCAGTGTCCCTGAAAAATATCAAGCAATAGTTCCGACCATAAAATACGTGATACGGGATATCCTCATTCCTAAGCAATATCGACCGTGATACTATTTTGCAAAAGTGTTAGGTTGACTTTCGAGACTAAGCCTAAGCACTATTCGAATTCTACTTTCCAATATGAATACGAATAGGATTAATGCAAAATCAAATATATTAAGGTAAAAACATAGTTCTCATAGAATAATTAAACAAACGTCATTACATCGCATTAAGGACCACCCCCTAACAACTTGGGGGTTTAGCTACTCATGTTCTTGGTAAACATAAAAGTAATTAGAATTAAAAAAGGAGAAGATCATTACAATGCACGTTGAAATCCTTGGATCATCAATTGCTTCCGCTTTTGATCGATCCTCTGTTTCCAGCCGAACTCTACTCTCAGTTGTCAATCCTAATCTCTGTTCAAAAAGTGTCTTTTTCCTTTCTAAAATGTGCCTCTTATATCTAAATTCAAATTACATAGAGAAATGTCTCAAATGCCCTTCGAAATAGGTATGACAGCAAAAAAATAGAAAACAGAGAAATTTCACGTTCAGTGGCCCTGACACGGGCCGTGTTGTGCAACACGGGTGGCCGTGTCAGGCTGCTGGCTTCTTTTGGGGCGTGTTCCTCTCCCAGGGTTGCAACACGGGCCGTGTTACATGACACGGGCATCCGTGTTGCAAGTCTGAGTCTTCTTTTTTCATTAGCTTTGGTCCACCCGTGTCTGCCAGTCGTGTCCTTCGTGACACGGGCCGTGTTGTGCAACACGGGTACCCGTGTTGCAGCTCTGAGTTCCCTTTTTCGCCTTTTCCTTTTCCTCCGAATGCGGTGCGATTGTCGTGCTCTCCATTCCTGCCAAAAACACACTGAAAGAAACCAAATCAAACGCACCAGCGGCAAAAGCAACATAAACTTAAAAATAAGACTCGAAGACACACAACTACGAGTAATGCAGATAATCACAACTAAAGCTTCAAAAATTAGATAAAAACATTGCGAAATTAACCACAAACAGCGTTTGAAAACACACCCGAAATCCACCGATCAAACTCCCCCGAACTTGAACTTTTGCTTATCCTCAAGCAACATGCTCACCAACCCGAACTTAATATCTCCTTTTTTTTTCATAACGGAACCGTCCATAGAATTGTGAGTTACGGTGATAATACTCATACTTGACTTCTCATTCCAAGTCCCCTAGGATTTATCTCGGCTTTTCCCTCAAAACAGGTAACCTGCAAACACTAGACTGCGGCAAACCACAGACCTCAGTCTCCCTATGGGTAACCTCTCCGACTGTGCTTTGTACTTAAGTCTTCTTTTTCGATTTTCCTCCCTTTCATTCGGACAATCACTATATGGCTTTTATGATTTTCCTCGTGTGCACAAGATTTATCAATCTTTTTCTGGCACTATTATTCTTTTTTTTTTTTGCATGGCTTTCAGGTTCGACCGCCGTTGGGCTGAATAACCGGGTGAGGGTTACCCAACTTAGAAGGATTAGTCGCCTACTTGCCCCTTTTTGTTTGTTTTTTTTTCTCTGTGCCTTGACTCTATATTTTTCATTATCCTTGCACACACGATTATTTTTTTGATGGAGCCTGATTGTCAAAATAAACTACTCAGGGGTACTTCTCAGATCAAAGCACTATGGTACAAATCTACACGTCGAACTCGTTCCTCTTTGGGAAACCCAGGGTGTTGGCCTTTTACCTATCTCTCAAGATTAACCCAATTTCATCCTCACGGTTCTTTTCTAAGTATTCTATATACTTTCTCATCACCTCACTCAACATCTTCACTCAACAGTTCCCCAACCAACAATTTTTTTTTAGCTCAATGTCAAGGGGGTCTTCCTGTGGATCGCTATCATGTTCTCAAACTAACACTGGACTGGAAATTAAATAGACAAATAACTGCAACAGAATTGAAAACACACAAATAACATAAAAACACAAAATAAAATAAAACACAAATAAAATACCCCCACACTAGAATTCAACAGTGTCCTCACTGTTGGAACACTAGTAGCAGGGGACTCACAGAGTTCATGGTTGCGGAGGTTGGTCGTGCAGCATCATCTGCCGCATCCATTCATGCATCTCACCAATCAACCTGCCTTGTCGGATTTGCTCGTTCCCTTGTCTTGTCTTCTCCTCGCCTTGCCTCGTCTGCTCACTTCGGAGATGGCACATCTCATTCTCCATCCAGTCCCATTCTTTTTTAGATAAGCTCCACGAGCCTGAGCCTGATTCCTGATGGGGTGAAAATCGAGTAGGCGGTATAGGCGCTTCTTCTACCTGATCGCCTTCATCTTCAAAGAATTTTGCACCTGTACCATCATAAAATTGGTCTTCTTCATCCTGCAGGGGGCTCTCATATAGCCAGTTATTCACATTTTGAATACTAATAAAGTCAGGGGCAGGTAAAGCAAGGAGATGACTGTTTCGGCTTACCAATGAATAGTAATTATCAAAGACACGAATCATACCTTGGGCAGTCAGTGTGGCAAGATCTATTTTTGTCTTACCTGTAACAGTGGGTTCCTCTCTCAAGAGAGCACCATGGCCAAAGTGATTCATGATTTGAGTAATCATACCGCCTACACTTATTTTGCCTGAAGGTGCATTCGCAACCCTCTTCAGGTGATCAGCTGCAAAGGCAGCTACATTAATGAGCTCGTGATTGGCCATGCCGTACATGAAGTACAACTCCCTCTGAGTCGCTACCCCTGTGCTGTCACCCCTGCCGAACAGTGTGTATGCCAATCCCTTTTGAGCGTACCTGAAACAAGGGTTATGGATACAAGAAGCTTTTGCCGCTTTCGCGACATAATCAGTTCTGCCTGTAATAGCCTTCCAAAAGTCCCCTGCACTAAAATTTCCCGGAGGGGCTCCGGGGCCAAAATTAGGGAGCTTCAGTATATCTCCCAACTCGGCTATGGTCAGGCTATGGTCAGTATCAAATAACCTGAACCTCAGTGTACCATAATATTCTTCCTCCACCCCCGTCCACCTGTGCTTCAACTAAAACTCTAAAGTGCTCAAAAATTCAACAGTTATGCGCTCATAAGTTGGCGCTTCTAATTGCATAAATTCTAACATCCCCAGAGTGTGAAACATCCTATGGACCTCTATTCTGAGCCCTAGATTATCAAGCGTAGTGTTGCAGATATACCTTGTGGGCGTGAGCTTACGCTTAATGATGTTAGAGTACTTTTTCTGATGATCCGGGTCTTCAAAGAGTATGTCGTGAGGGTTCGCCATACGGTGTGCTCTCTTTCTGGGGCGTGAAGTTTCCGCCACTGCTTTTCCGGTATCTCTACGAGGAGGAATTCTGAACCTGCAAAACACAAAACAACACAGATGGTTCGAAAAATTTCGAAATCCCTGTTAGTGAAAAACGAAATCGTAGAATTAAGCACAATGATGAGTAGAGTGTTTTTTGTGAAGGACGTAAGTGGTTCCGGTGAGTGGGTGTGGTAGATAATGAAGCTTTTGTGTAGAGATGGTTATGGAGGTTAGGGGTTTTGTGAGGGAGAAGAAGGAGGAAGATGAAAAAATGATAGGAATTGTGTGATGGGTAATGATAAGTGGGGGTTTTAGTGGTGGGCCCCACGGGGTAAAAATTGAAAATTCTGACCGCGCCTTGCAACACGGGCCGTGTTGCACAACACGGGCACCCGTGTTGCTCCCCCTGTAGACTATATTTTTTTTTCAAAGTCACGCCTCTGCAACACGGGCCGTGTTGCACAACACGGGCACCCGTGTTGCTCCACTGGTCCACCTGTTTTTCCCACTTGCTGTTTCTGTCTGGTGAACCTGACACGGCCCGTGTTGTACAACACGGCCACACGTGTCAGGGTGCTGTTTCTCATATTTTTCTTTTTCTCTGGTCTCCGACATTTTCTTTCACCGCTGAACTGCGAGTGTAGCAAAACCTGTTAAAACAAAAACAAAATGAAAACGTATAAATGAAATACGTGGGTTGCCTCCCACTAAGCGCTTCGTTTAACGTCGCCTGGCTCGACGGTCCGTCATCGTATCACGTGAGATGAACGACATCGTTGCGATCCTTCTGTTGTCCCTCGTAGTAAGGTTTCAGACGCTGACCATTTACTTTAAAAATGTCTCCATTTGCTGGATTTTTCAGCTCAACTGCTCCGTGCGGAAATGTCTTATGTACTACAAATGGTCCAGACCATTTTGATTTAAGCTTTCCCGGAAATAGTTTCAGTCGGGAGTTGTACAACAGTACTAATTGTCCTTCCCGGAATTCTTTCTTCTGAATACGTTGATCATGCCATTTCTTTGCTTGGTCCTTGTACATTTTTGCATTCTCATATGCCTGATTCCTGAATTCCTCTAGCTCATGGAGTTGGAGGATTCTGGACTCTCCTGCTCTGGTGAGGTCTAGGTTAAGAACTTTTGATGCCCATAATGCCTTGTGTTCTAACTCTAGAGGCAGATGGCAAGCTTTACCATAGACCAGTTGGTACAGGGACATACCAATGGGTGTTTTGTATGCAGTGCGATACGCCCAGAGAGCGTCGTCCAGCTTTACTGCCCAGTCCTTATGGGATGCACGCACTGTTTTCTCTAATATCTGTTTGAGTTGTCGATTTGACACCTCGGTTTGCCTGTTGGTTTGAGGATGGTACGGAGTAGATATTTTGTGCTTCAAATTATACTTAAGGAGTAGCTTTTCCATGAGATGATTTAGGAAATGAGTTCCTTCATCACTTATAAGGGCTCTTGGTACTCCAAACCGCGAAAATATGTTCTCCTTCAGAAATCTGACCACTACTTTAGCATCATTGGTTGGTAGTGCCACTGCTTCTACCCATTTCGAAACATAGTCAACTGCTACCAGTATGTAGTGTTTTCCAAATGATGGTGGGAATGGTCCCATAAAATCAATCCCCCAAACATCAAACAACTCTACTTCTAACATGGAATTCTGCGGCATCTGGTTTCTTTTCGAGATATTCCCAGTCCGTTGACATCTGTCGCATTCCTTAACTACGTTCTGGGCATCCTTGAACAAAGACGGCCAATACAACCCTGATTGGAGGACTTTGGCTGCGGTGCGGTCGCCACTGAAATGCCCTCCATAATCTGAATTATGACATGCTTCGAGCACCTTTCTTTGCTCGTTTTCCGGAACGCATCGTCTGATCAGTCCATCCACCCCTTTCTTGTAAAGAAACGGATCATCCCATAAGTAGAACCTGCAGTCATGAACAAACTTTTTCCGTCTGTTAGAATCAAAATCGTCGGGTATGAGACCATCGACTAAATAGTTGGCGTAATCCGCAAACCAAGGAACACCATGAATAACTAGGATGTGTTCATCAGCAAACTCATCCTTTATCGGGCGCTTTTCCTCGTTCTCTTCAATTGGTGACATTCGTGAGAGGTGATCAGCCACAGTATTTTCACATCCTCTCTTATCCCGAATCTCCACATCGAATTCTTGGAGAAGAAGGATCCATCTCAGCAGCCTGGGCTTTGACTCCTGTTTAGCAAAAAGATATTTTAACGCAGCATGGTCAGTATAAACAATCACTTTAGAACCTAACAGATATTGCCTAAATTTGTCAAAGGCATACACCACCGCTAGCAACTCCTTCTCAGTAGTTGCATAATTCATCTGTGTTGGGTTCAAAACGTGACTCGCATAGTAAATAACATGCAAAAGCTTCTCTTTCCGCTGCCCCAATACAGCCCCTACTACGATGTCACTGGCGTCACACATGATCTCAAACGGCAGCGACCAGTCTGGGGCTATCACAATTGGTGCTGACACCAACTTATTTTTCAGGTTCTCGAATGCATCAGCACATTCCTTATTGAACACAAACGCCGTTTCCTTGACTAACAAGGACGTCAACGGTTTAGCTATCTTGGAGAAGTCTCTTATGAACCTGCGGTAGAACCCTGTGTGACCCAAGAAGCTTCAGATACCTTTCTCGTTTACGGGTGGTGGTAACTTGGATATTACTTCCACTTTTGCTTGATCAACTTCGATCCCTTTATGTGAGATTTTGTGACCAAGGACGATGCCCTCTCTTACCATGAAATGACATTTTTCCCAATTCAGGATCAAGTTACTTTCCTGACATCTCTGCAAAACAAGTGACAGGTTAGTTAAACAATCATCAAATGATGACCCGAAAACCGAAAAATTATCCATGAAGACTTCCATATGTTTCTCGAGCATATCCGCAAAAATGGAAGTCATGCATCTTTGAAACGTGGTCGGGGCATTACATAACCCGAATGGCATCCTCCTATACGCAAAAACTCCGTACGGGCATGTGAAAGCTGTCTTCTCTTGATCCTCCGGCGCAACCGCAATTTGGTTGTATCCGGAGTATCCATCTAGAAAGCAGTAGTAATCGTGCCCAGCCAATCTTTCTAACATCTGATCAATAAAAGGAAACGGGAAATGATACTTTCTGGTGGCTAAATTAAGTCTCCTATAATCAATGCATACCCTCCAACCAGTGACGGTACGCGTAGGAATCAACTCATTCTTGTCATTAGTCACCACAGTTGTACCTCCTTTCTTAGGCACCACGTGAACAGGGCTCACCCATGAACTGTCGGATATAGGATAGATAAGCCCAGCATCCAATAATTTCACCACTTCCTTTCTTACGACCTCCTTCATAACGGGGTTCAGTCTTTGCTGGGGCTGCACTACCGGTTTATGGTCCTTCTCCATAAGGATTTTGTGCATGCAAACTGTAGGACTTATACCCTTTAAGTCTTCTATTTTCTAACCAATAGCACTCTTAAATTTTTTTAGAACCCCAATCAGTTGTTTCTCTTGGACACTTTTCAAACTAGAGCTAATAATGGCGGGACACTTTTCCTCAGTGTCTAGAAACACATATTTGAGATTTTCCGGCAGTTGTTTCAATTCCGAACCTTTAAGCTTTTCGTCATTACCCTCAAGCTCTATAGGTTGCCGTAAGTCCTACCATCGGTGTGGTCGGGATCCCCTTTGGAATGGTCGAGTGTCCAACATTTCGACAACCTCTCTGTCATTCTCATCTACTTCTTTGTCTTCCTTAAAGATTGACATGCTTAGCACTCTCTCCAGAGGCAGTTGGGTCACACTCTCCAAATGTTCGCTCTCTACGACCTGTTCTAGCACTTGTATGTTGTTGCTGGTGCCCCGATCCTGTTTATGCTTCATGGTATTACTAACATCAATTTTTAACTCCTCGTCATATACTTTCAAGGTCAGGGTGTCGCCTTCCATATCTATCATGACTCTCCCGGTTTCCAAGAATGGTCGGCCCAAAATTAACGGCATTTCTTCATCTTCTGGCATCTCTAGGATCACAAAATCAACCGGAAACACAAATTTATCTACCTTAACTAGTACATCTTGAACCACTCCATATGGCCGCTTAACTGAATGATCAGCAAACTGGAGGGTCATCCGAGTGTCTTGAACCGCATCGATATCCAATTTTTTGTAGATAGACAAGGGCATGAGGCTAATACTTGCTCCCAAATCAATTAAAGCTCTGTTGAATGACCTATCGCCAATAGTGCATGGGATAGTAACAACTCCACTGTCTTTCTTCTTGACCGGAATCTTCAGACCCTGCAAAATAGCATTACAAGTTTCCGTTAGAATAACAGGTTCGGACTCACTCGTCCGCTTCTTAGCAATGATGTCCTTCATGAATTTTGCATAGGTGGGCATTTGTTCTAGTGCCTCCAACAACGGAATGTTCAGCTCCAACTTCTTAAACAACTCCAGGAACTTCTCGAAATTCTTCTCTTGCTGTCCTTTCTTCTTATTTCTTGAGGGGTATGGCAGCTTGATCACCGGTTTCGGTTCTACCACTTTGTCTTTAGTTACCGGTACCGGTGTCCCCACTTCTTCCTCGACTGTTTCATTCTCTTTAATTTCCAGCTCCACTTCAATCATCTGATCATTTAGTTTCGTTTCCTCTTCTCCTACTTCCTTGGCTTTTCCACTTCTTGTTACTACCGCCTTAATTTGGTGGTGATCCTTCTGATTTGGTACTGGCGCTTGTGAACTTGCTAGCTGTTGGGCAATTTGACTCATTTGTACTTCAAGATTCTTTATGGATGCTCCCGCATTCCTGAAGTTACTCCTTGTCTCTTCTTGAAATTGAGAACTTTGGGCGGCCATTTTCTCAATGGCCACTTCCCAATCAGCTTTTCGAGGCGCTTGTGGTTGATATTGAGGTTGGTACGGTGTCTGCTGGTACTTCTGTAGCTGAGGTTGATACGGTTGTTGGCCTTGAACCGGTTTTTGCACATTACCTTGTTGATCTTTCCATGAAAAGTTTGGGTGATTCTTCCAACCAGGATTATATGTGTTGGCGTAAGATTGTTCTGCCTCAACATATTAATTTGTTCCACTTGCTCTTGAGTTGCTACACAATGCATTGTAAAGTGTGGCCCACCGCATATTTCACAAGGTGCTGCTTGAACTGGCTCAACCTGTGCCACTACCTGAGTTTCAACATTCATTTTCTTTAACCTTCTCTCTACCTCAGCGGTGATCTGATCCTCCATTTTAACAACCTGGTCTGCCAGCTTCAGATCAATCTTGCCTTCCGGTTGGTTTTACCGTGCGATCATACAACTCAAGGTGCTCGTTCGCAGGCGATTGCTTCTATGATCCTTCTGATACCTGTGGCTGTTGAGAAGTTGGTTGAGCCACCGGCAGCAGTATCTATGAGCTGTTTTGTTTTGAGTCGTAATCCATTCACAAAGTTTTGCATCTGCTCCGTGGCGTCCAGGTTATGAGTAGGACATGCTGTAAGACACCTCTTAAACCGCTTATATGCATCCCCTAAAGATTCTCCTTCTTTTTGCTTGAAGTTGACAATGTCGTATCTTTTTCGGATGAACACTGAGGCAGGGAAATACTCATTCAGGAACGCAGTTTCCATCTCTTGCCATGTTGTGATGCTCCCAGCGGGAAGCGAGTAAAACCATTCTTCCGCATGATCAGTGAGTGTGAACGGGAACATAACTAATCTCTTGGCCTCTTCGGAATGTCCTTCTATTTTCAGCGAAGTGGTGGTTGTAAGGAATCTCTGAAGATGTTTATTTTCATCTTCGTTGATTCTTCCGGCGAACGAATTTCTCTCCAACTGACGGATGGTGGAAGGGTGTAGCTGAAAATGCGCAGCATTCACCGGTTGATTCACAATGGTCATCCGGTTCGGTTGAGCATTGGCCCCTCCATAGTCTCCTAGCAGTCTTTCAGGCTGAGGTGGGTTTCCAGCCATTTGGACAGTCTCAGGTGGTATCTCTCTCTCTTCGGAGTCGCTCTGCACGGATATAATTTCCTCTATTTCGTTCTCTATGTATCTTTTTAACTTTAGCTAATTTCCGTCTTTCGTGTAATGCTCGTTCTGGTTCTGTATCAAAAGAATATTTAGCTGAGGCCTGACCTCGTATACACAATTAGACAAGCGTTAGATAATAAACGGACAAAAGGTATGCAGTAAACAATAAAATTTTAGTCGCAGAGCAACAAAATTTCTTTTGGATTCTAAAAACAATGTTAATTTGGCAGTCCCCGGCAACGGCGCCAAAAACTTGATCGGGAAAATAGCAAGTGTACTATTTTTACCAATTGTAGTAATAAGGGAAACGTCCCAAGTATCGATCTCGAGGACTACGTAGTAATTAACGGAATTTTTAGAATTAATTGAACAAAAGGTCTAGTGGTTTGTTTGGTGGCCGAGAAATATCACAGTAAATACGGACTTAATTAATTAATCTAAGAACAATGTTAGGGGAGTGGAGACTATACGAGTAAAGACCCTGTATGATTATTCTACTATACTAGTTATTAACCTTAATTTATCAGTTGGCCACTTTAGTTGCCTTAATTCCTTAATGGAAACCCTTTGATGATTTTCCTGTTCACTAATTCCTCAGTGTCCCTGAAAAACATCAAGCAATAGTTCCGACCATAAAATACGTGATACGGGATATCCTCATTCCTAAGCAATATCGACCGTGATACTATTTTGCAAAAGTGTTAGGTTGACTTTCCAGACTAAGCCTAAGCACTATTCGAATTCTACTTTCCAATATGAATACGAATAGGATTAATGCAAAATCAAATATATTAAGGTAAAAACATAGTTCTCATAGAATAATTAAACAAACGTCATTACATCGCATTAAGGACCACCCCCTAACAACTTGGGGGTTTAGCTACTCATGTTCTTGGTAAACATAAAAGTAATTAGAATTAAAAAGGAGAAGATCATTACAATGCACGTTGAAATCCTTGGATCATCAATTGCTTCCGCTTTTGATCGATCCTCTGTTTCCAGCCGAACTCTCCTCTCAGTTGTTAATCCTAATCTCTGTTCAAAAAGTGTCTTTTTCCTTTCTAAAATGTGCCTCTTATATCTAAATTCAAATTACATAGCGAAATGTCTCAAATGCCCTTCGAAATAGGTCTGACAGCAAAAAAATAGAAAACAGAGAAATTTCACGTTCAGTGGCCCTGACACGGGCCGTGTTGTGCAACACGGGTGGCCGTGTCAGGCTGCTGGCTTCTTTTGGGACGTGTTCCTCTCTAAGGGCTGCAACACGGGCCGTGTTACATGACACGGGCACCCGTGTTGCAAGTCTGAGTCTTCTTTTTTCATCAGCTTTGGTCCACCCGTGTCTGCCAGTCGTGTCCTTCATGACACGGGCCGTGTTGTGCAACACGGGTACCCGTGTTGCAGCTCTGAGTTCCCTTTTTCGCCTTTTCCTTTTCCTCCGAATGCGGTGCAATTGTCGTGCTCTCCATTCCTGCCAAAAACACACTGAAAGAAACCAAATCAAACGCACCAGCGGCAAAAGCAACATAAACTTAAAAATAAGACTCGAAGACACACAACTACGAGTAATGCAGATAATCACAACTAAAGCTTCGAAAATTAGATAAAACATTGCGAAATTAACCACAAACAGCGTTTGAAAACACACCCGAAATCCACCGATCAGTCCTCAAACGTAACATATCTACACAACAACAAAAACAATAGTATACGTATCATACTTGAACTCAAATTTACTTGCATGTCCTCAAACCTTCAATACAAAACAACACTAAATACCTTCACTAAACCTTCAATAACTCAATAAAAACAACAACAACAACAATAATATTAAAACCTTCAATGCCTCAATAACAACAAACTTTCGCATTGCAACAACTACATCAAACCTTCAATATCTCAAAAACCTTTAACAGCAACAATAATATTAAACCTTCAATATCTTAATAACACAAAACCTTTAATATCTCAGAAAAACCATCTATATCTTCAAATACCAACAATGGTGAAAAGATAAATAAACAAGAAAACCATAGTAAAACTTCACATACCTTAACAATGGTGGAAATGCAATGCAATGCAGACTCGAAAACGGACGGTGAACGGCGATGACGGCCCAATCCAACGGAAGAGGGCGACGGTCGACGGCGGATGACCGCAACAGAAACTTTGAATAGGGCAAGGTCGTTCGCCAGAGGAGAAAGAAAGAAGAAAAGAAATGCATGACTGTTCTGTTTCTCTTAAAATTCTGGAGGGTATTTTAAAATTATAATACTAATACCTATAGCAGTACTTTTAAAGGCCTTTAGCAGCGCTTTTAAAAGCGCTTTCTTAGGGTGCCTTAGCAATGCCATATAGCAGCGCTTTATAAAAAAAGCGCTGCTAAAGGGGCCCCCTTTTGCAGCGCTTTTTAAAAGCGCTTTCTTAGGGTCCCCCTTTAGCAGCGCTTTTTAAAAGCGCTTTCTTAGGGTACCCCTTTAGCAGCGCTTTTTAAAAAGCGCTTTCTTAGGGCCCCCCTTTAGCAGCGCTTTTTTAAAAGCGCTGTCTTTGGTAGGAAATTTTTTTTCTTTTTTTTACTCACCCTTTAGCAGCGCTTTTTTAAAAAGCGCTGCTAAAGGGTGCGCTGCTAAAACTCATTTCTGGCATAGTGTATATATATATAAGAGTCTTAATGGGTTGAGTAAGTAAATAAAATAATAAATTATTTAAATGAATATGTGCTTAAATATAAATGGATGTTAAGATAATCCATTTCGAAATAATGAGAATTATAAATGATCATCATTCTATATATAGGCTATGATCTCAAATATATCATGATGTAAGAAGATTATCTCTTTTTATCCCCATTCGAAGAGTTTTCAAGACATTACGAGTACGGGTTGAGCAAAATCCACTAGCCAAACAGTGTCAAACACTTGTCTATACACTTTTGTATTTTAGAATTATCGTTGTCATTGTCTAAAAATCTTTCTCATTATATTCGTAAATCTTTCTCATTATATTCGTCAAGGTATTCCTATAATCATTAATATCAAAATGTCATAGATCCTAAGGTTGGTGTCCATGGGGAGACGCATAAGCGCTCCCAGCTAGATGAGCTAGGCCTTCCACGACGGAGAGATGGATTGGGCCTACCCCTTGTGATGAGCGGGACAGAGCAATTATTTAATTACTCAGCCGATTAAGACTCTTATATATATATATGTAAATCGACTGAGTAATTAAATAAAATAATTAATTTTATTTAGTAATTAATTATTTTAATGAATATATGCTTAAATATAAGTGGATGTCAAGATAATCCATTTCGAAATAATGAAAATTCTAAATGATCATCATTCTATATATAGGCTATTGATCAGTGCATATTTATGCACATTCTCCCACATTTTTCCTTAGGCATTTCTTTATTTTATTTTGCTTATTATTATATTTTATTATGTTTTCATATTTTATTTTATTTTTGGTTTAATTTAATTTTCGCACTTATTTTTCAGCTTTAGCAGTCTGCACGAAAACGATCATAACTGGAGCTCCGGGAATCCGTTTGAGGCGTTCTAAAATCGTCGAAAAGCTAAGAGAGAGAGCTATGACTTTCGTGTTGGAGTCGAAGTCAGATTGGGAGCTCAAAATTCCAGAATTTCGTTTCAAGTTACAGCATTAGAATTTTATTTTAGTGTTGGGTCATGTTGTGGGCCTGGGTTATATTTTCGACCCAGTTGGGTTTTGAATCGATCCATTTTTTTTATCTTTTTAAGGAGAATGTGTGTACTGTTCACGCGGTTATAATTCACGCAAAAAAATATAATAGAGTTTTTACGAATCCTATGGAGAACTAATCGCTCTGAGTCGGTCTACCGTAATTCAGGTTCTAACACTTGAGATTATTGTAATATTATTACTATTTGTTAATCCGTTCAATAATTTATGCTCTTGTATGCTTAATTCGATTGCATGATATTATTGATTTAATTTGGTTGATTGGATGATCCTAACATGGATACTTTCACGTTTGCTTAATTCGTTTTTGTGTCTGAATAATCATGTTTGCTTAATTCATGAAGTTTTATACCGTTTGCTTAATTCGGACATTAGGATCATAAATCTGGCAACCTTAGTGCGCTTGGCATTGAGTTCGTATCCAGATAAGAGTGATATTTAGAATATTAACATTATAATAATCGATGATAGTAGGAACCAAATCGGTAGATTGACTTATTTCATAATCACTTATTTTAACCGCTTAATTACATTTTCTTTATTTAATCGATCAGAAACCAAACCAACTCCCCCCCCCCCCCATTTCGAATTTGGTAGATTAATCACATACAAGAATCCTTTAGACGATATCCGAGTTGAATTGTCCCTGTATTACATTTTCATCAAAAACACTCGTTTTGATCCGTGAGCGACAGAGGATCATCTATGATCTCAAATATATCATGCTATAAGAAGATTATCTCATTTTATCCCCATTCGAAGAATTTTCAAGATATTACGAGTATCGGTAGAGAAAAATCCACAAGCCAACCACTGTCAAACACTTGTCTATACACTTTTGTATTTTAGAATTATCGTTGTCATTGTCTAAAAATCTTTCTCATTATATTCGTCAAGGTATTCCTATATTCATTAATATCAAAATGTCATAGATCCTAAGGTTAGTGTCCATGGGGAGACGCTTAAGGGCTCCCAGCGTGATGAGCTAGGCCCTCCACGACGGAGAGATGGATTGGGCCGACCCTGTGTGATTAGCGGGACAGAGCAATATATATATATATATATATATATATATATATATATATATATATATATATATATATATATATATATATATATATATATATATATATATATATATATATATATATATATATATATATATATATATATATATATATATATATATATATATATATATATATATATATATATATATATATATATATATATATATATATATATATATATATATATATATATATATATATATATATATATATATAATATATATATATATATATATATATATATATATATATATATATATATATATATATATATATATATATATATATATATATATATATATATATATATATATATATATATATATATATATATTTATAAGAGTCTTAATCGGTTGAGTAAGTAAATAAAATAATTAATTATATTTAAAAATTAATTATTTAAATGAATATGTGCTTAAATATAAGTTGATGTCAAGATAATCCATTTCGAAATAATGAGAATTCTAAATGATCATCATTCTATATATAGGCTATGATCTCAAATATATTATGCTGTAAGAAGATTATCTCTTTTTATCCCCATTCGAAGAGTTTTCAAGACATGACGAGTACCGGTTGAGCAAAATCCACAAGCCAACCAGTGTCAAACACTTGTCTATACACTTTTGTATTTTAGAATTATCGTTGTCATTGTCTAAAAATCTTTCTCATTATATTCGTCAAGGTATTCCTATATTCATTAATATCAAAATGTCATAGATCCTAAGGTTAGTGTCCATGGGGAGACGCTTAAGGGATCCCAGCGTGATGAGCTAGGCCCTCCACGACGGAGAGATGGATTGGGTCGACCCCGTGTGATGAGCGGGATAGAGCAATATATATATATAAGAGTCTTAATGGATTTTGCTCATGACGCTGGGAGCCCTTAAGCGTCTCCCCATGGACACCAACCTTAGGATCTATGACATTTTGATATTAATGATTATAGGAATACCTTGACGAATATAATGAGAAAGATTTTTAGACAATGACAACGATAATTCTAAAATACAAAAGTGTTGAGACAAGTGTATGACACTGGTTGGCTTGTGGATTTTGCTCAACCGGTACTCGTAATGTCTTGAAAACTCTTCGAATGGGGATAAAAAGAGATAATCTTCTTATAGCATGATATATTTGATATCATAGCCTATATATAGAATAATGATCATTTATAATTCTCATTATTTCGAAATGGATTATCTTGACATCCACTTATATTTAAGCACATATTCATATAAATAATTAATTATTTTATTTACTTACTCAACTCATTAAGACTCTTATATTTATATATTGCTCTGTCCCGCTCATCACACGGGGTCGGCCCAATCCGCCTCTCCGTCGTGGAGGGCCTAGCTCATCACGCTGGGAGCCCTTAAGCGTCTCCCCATGGACACCAACCTTAGGATCTATGACATTTTGATATTAATGATTAAAGGAATACCTTGACGAATATAATGAGAAAGATTTTTAGACAATGACAACGATAATTCTAAAATACAAAAGTGTAGAGACAAGTGTTTGACATTGGTTGGCTTGTGGATTTTGCTCAACCGGTACTCGTAATGTCTTGAAAACTCTTCGAATGGGGATAAAAAGAGATAATCTTCTTACAACATGATATATTTGAGATCATAGCCTATATATAGAATGATAATCATTTATAATTCTCATTATTTCGAAATGGATTATCTTGACATCCACTTATATTTAAGCACATATTCATTTAAATAATTAATTATTTTATTTACTTACTCAACCCATTAAGACTCTTATATATATATATATATATATATATATATATATATATATATATATATATATATATATATATATATATATATATATATATATATATATATATATATATATATATATATATATATATATATATATATATATATATATATATATATATATATATATATATATATATATATATATATATATATATATATGTATATATATATATATATATATATATATGTATATATATATATATATATATATATATATATATATATATATATATATATATATATATATATATATATATATATATATATATATATATATATATATATATATATATATATATATATATTGCTCTGTCCCGCTCATCACACGGGGTCG
>OZ012736.1:135925347-135929349 GCA_963859935.3 Lathyrus sativus | reverse complement strand
TAATCTTCTTACAACATGATATATTTGAGATCATAGCCTATATATGGAATGACGATCATTTATAATTCTCATTATTTCGAAATGGATTATCTTGACATCCACTTATATTTAAGCACATATTCATTTAAATAATTAATTATTTTATTTACTTACTCAACCCATTAAGACTCTTATATATATATATTGCTCTGTCCCGCTCATCACACGGGGTCGGCCCAATCCATCTCTCCGTCGTGGAGGGCCTAGCTCATCACGCTGGGAGCCCTTAAGCGTCTCCCCATGGACACCAACCTTAGGATCTATGACATTTTGATATTAATGATTATAGGAATACCTTGACGAATATAATGAGAATGATTTTTAGACAATGACAACAATAATTCTAAAATACAAAAGTTTAGAGACAAGTGTTTGACACTGGTTGGCTTGTGGATTTTGCTCAACCGGTACTCGTAATGTCTTGAAAACTCTTCGAATGGGGATAAAAAGAGATAATCTTCTTACAGCATGATATATTTGAGATCATAGCCTATATATAGAATGATGATCATTTATAATTCTCATTATTTCGAAATGGATTATCTTGACATCCACTTATATTTAAGCACATATTCATTTAAATAATTAATTATTTCATTTACTTACTCAACTCATTAAGACTCTTGTATATATATATTGCTCTGTCCCGCTCATCAAACGGGGTCAGCCCAATCAATCTCTCCGTCGTGGAGGGCCTAACTCATCACGCTGGGAGCCCTTAAGCGTCTCCCCATGGACACCAACCTTAGGATCTATGACATTTTGATATTAATGATTAAAGGAATACCTTGACGAATATAATGAGAAAGATTTTTAGACAATGACAACGATAATTCTAAAATACAAAAGTGTAGAGACAAGTGTTTGACAATGGTTGGCTTGGGGATTTTGCTCAACCGGTACTCGTAATATTTTGAAAACTCTTCGAATGGGGATAAAAAGAGATAATCTTCTTACAGCATGATATATTTGAGATCATAGCCTATATATAGAATGATGATCATTTATAATTCTCATTATTTCGAAATGGATTATCTTGACATCCACTTATATTTAAGCACATATTCATTTAAATAATTAATTATTTTATTTACTTACTCAACCCATTAAGACTCATATATATATATATATATATATATATATATATATATATATATATATATATATATATATATATATATATATATATATATATATATATATATATATATATATATATATATATATATATATATATATATATATATATATATATATATATATATATATATATATATATATATATATATATATATATATATATATATATATATATATATATATATATTGCTCTGTCCCGCTCATCACACGGGGTCGGCCCAATCCATCTCTCTGTCAAGGAGGGCCTAGTTCATCACGCTGGGAGCCCTTAAGCGTCTCCCCATGGACACCAACCTTAGGATCTATGACATTTTGATATTAATGATTATAGGAATACCTTGACGAATATAATGAGAAAGATTTTTAGACAATGACAACGATAATTCTAAAATATAAAAGTGTAGAGACAAGTGTTTGACACTAGTTGGCTTGTGGATTTTGCTCAACCGGTACTCGTAATGTCTTGAAAACTCTTCGAATGGGGATAAAAAGAGATAATCTTCTTACAACATGATATATTTGAGATCATAGCCTATATATGGAATGACGATCATTTATAATTCTCATTATTTCGAAATGGATTATCTTGACATCCACTTATATTTAAGCACATATTCATTTAAATAATTAATTATTTTATTTACTTACTCAACCCATTAAGACTCTTATATATATATATTGCTCTGTCCCGCTCATCACACGGGGTCGGCCCAATCCATCTCTCCGTCGTGGAGGGCCTAGCTCATCACGCTGGGAGCCCTTAAGCGTCTCCCCATGGACACCAACCTTAGGATCTATGACATTTTGATATTAATGATTATAGGAATACCTTGACGAATATAATGAGAATGATTTTTAGACAATGACAACAATAATTCTAAAATACAAAAGTGTAGAGACAAGTGTTTGACACTGGTTGGCTTGTGGATTTTGCTCAACCGGTACTCGTAATGTCTTGAAAACTCTTCGAATGGGGATAAAAAGAGATAATCTTCTTACAGCATGATATATTTGAGATCATAGCCTATATATAGAATGATGATCATTTATAATTCTCATTATTTCGAAATGGATTATCTTGACATCCACTTATATTTAAGCACATATTCATTTAAATAATTAATTATTTCATTTACTTACTCAACTCATTAAGACTCTTGTATATATATATATATATATATATATATATATATATATATATATATATATATATATATATATATATATATATATATATATATATATATATATATATATATATATATATATATATATATATAAATATATATATATATATATATATATATATATATATATATATATATATATATATATATATATATATATATATATATAAATATATATATATATATATATATATATATATATATATATATATATATATATATATATATATATATATATATATATATATATATATATATATATATATATATATATATATATATATATATATATATATATATATATATATATATATATATATATTGCTCTGTCCCGCTCATCACACGGGGTCGGCCCAATCCATCTCTCTGTCAAGGAGGGCCTAGTTCATCACGCTGGGAGCCCTTAAGCGTCTCCCCATGGACACCAACCTTAGGATCTATGACATTTTGATATTAATGATTATAGGAATACCTTGACGAATATAATGAGAAAGATTTTTAGACAATGACAACGATAATTCTAAAATATAAAAGTGTAGAGACAAGTGTTTGACACTAGTTGGCTTGTGGATTTTGCTCAACCGGTACTCGTAATGTCTTGAAAACTCTTCGAATGGGGATAAAAAGATATAATCTTCTTACAACATGATATATTTGAGATCATAGCCTATATATAGAATGATGATCATTTATAATTCTCATTATTTCGAAATGGATTATCTTGACATCCACTTATAATTAAGCACATATTCATTTAAATAATTAATTATTTTATTTACTTACTCAACCCATTAAGACTCTTATATATATATATATATATATATATATATATATATATATATATATATATATATATATATATATATATATATATATATATATATATATATATATATATATATATATATATATATATATATATATATATATATATATATATATATATATATATATATATATATATATATATATATATATATATATATATATATATATATATATATATATATATATATATATATATATATATATATATATATATATATATATATATATATATATATATATATATATATTGCTCTGTCCCGCTCATCACACGGGGTCGGCCCAATCCATCTCTACGTCGTGGAGGGCCTAGCTCATCACGCTGGGAGTTCTTAAGCATCTCCCCATGGACACAAACCTTAAGATCTATGACATTTTGATATTAATGATTAAAGGAATACCTTGACGAATATAATGAGAAAGATTTTTAGACAATGACAACGATAATTCTAAAATACAAAAGTGTAGAGACAAGTGTTTGACACTGGTTGGCTTGTGGGTTTTGCTCAACCGGTACTCGTAATGTCTTGAAAACTCTTTGAATGGGGATAAAAAGAGATAATCTTCTTACAGCATGATATATTTGAGATCATAGCCTATATATAGAATGATGATCATTTATAATTCTCATTATTTCGAAATGGATTATCTTGACATCCACTTATATTTAAGCACATATTCATTTAAATGATTAATTATTTTATTTACTTACTCAACCCATTAAGACTCTTATATATATATATATATATTGCTCTGTCCCGCTCATCACACGGGTCGGCCCAATCCATCTCTCTGTCAAGGAGGGCCTAGT
>OZ012736.1:135880347-135917847 GCA_963859935.3 Lathyrus sativus | reverse complement strand
ATATATATATATATATATATATATATATATATATATATATATATATATATATATATATATATATATATATATATATATATATATATATATATATATATATATATATATATATATATATATATATATTGCTCTGTCCCGCTCATCACACGGGGTCGGCCCAATCCATCTCTCCGTCGTGGAGGGCCTAGCTCATCACGCTAGGAGCCCTTAAGCGTCTCCCCATGGACTCCAACCTTAGGATCTATGACATTTTGATATTAATGATTATAGGAATACCTTGACGAATATAATGAGAAAGATTTTTAGACAATGACAACGATAATTCTAAAATACAAAAGTGTAGAGACAAGTGTTTGACACTGGTTGTGTTGTGGATTTTGCTCAACCGGTACTCGTAATGTCTTGAAAACTCTTCGAATGGGGATAAAAAGAGATAATCTTCTTACAGCATGATATATTTGAGATCATAGCCTATAAATAGAATGATGATCATTTATAATTCTCATTATTTCGAAATGGATTATCTTAACATCCATTTATATTTAAGCACATATTCATTTAAATAATTTATTATTTTATTTACTTACTCAACCCATTAAGACTCTTATATATATATATATATATATATATATATATATATATATATATATATATATATATATATATATATATATATATATATATATATATATATATATATATATATATATATATATATATATATATATATATATATATATATATATATATATATATATATATATATATATATATATATATATATATATATATATATATATATATATATATATATATATATATATATATATATATATATATATATATATATTGCTCTGTCCCGCTCATCACACGGGGTCGGCCCAATCCATCTCTCCGTCGTGGAGGGCCTAGTTCGTCACGCTGGGAGCCCTTAAGCGTCTCCCCATGGACACCAACCTTAGGATCTATGACATTTTGATATTAATGATTATAGGAATACCTTGACGAATATAATGAGAAAGATTTTTAGACAATGACAACGATAATTCTAAAATACAAAAGTATAGAGACAAGTGTTTGACACTGGTTGGCTTGTGGATTTTGCTCAACCGGTACTCGTAATGTCTTGAAAACTCTTCGAATGGGGATAAAAAGAGATCATCATCTTACAACATGATATATTTGAGATCATAGCCTATATATAGAATGTTGATCATTTATAATTCTCATTATTTCGAATGGATTATCTTGACATCCACTTATATTTAAGCACATATTCATTTAAATAATTAATTATTTTATTTACTTACTCAACCCATTAAGACTCTTATATATATATGTATATTGCTCTGTCCCGCTCATCACACGGAGTCGGCCCAATCCATCTCTCCGTCGTGGAGGGCCTAGCTCATCACGCTGGGAGTTCTTAAGCGTCTCCCCATGGACACCAACCTTAGGATCTATGACATTTTGATATTAATGATTAAAGGAATACCTTGACAAATATAATGAGAAAGATTTTTAGACAATGACAACAATAATTCTAAAATACAAAAGTTTAGAGACAAGTGTTTGACAATGGTAGGCTTGTGGATTTTGCTCAACCGGTACTCGTAATATTTTGAAAACTCTTCGAATGGGGATAAAAAGAGATAATCTTCTTACAACATGATATATTTGAGATCATAGCCTATATATAGAATGATGATCATTTATAATTCTCATTATTTCGAAATGGATTATCTTGACATCCACTTATATTTAAGCACATATTCATTTAAATAATTAATTATTTTATTTACTTACTCAACCCATTAAGACTCTTATATATATATGTATATTGCTCTGTCCCGCTCATCACACGGAGTCGGCCCAATCCATCTCTCCGTCGTGGAGGGCCTAGTTCATCACGCTGGGAGCCCTTAAGCGTCTCCCCATGGACACCAACCTTAGGATCTATGACATTTTAATATTAATGATTATAGGAATACCTTGACGAATATAATGAGAAAGATTTTTAGACAATGACAACGATAATTCTAAAATATAAAAGTGTAGAGACAAGTGTTTGACACTAGTTGACTTGTGGATTTTGCTCAACCGGTACTCGTAATATTTTGAAAACTCTTCGAATGGGGATAAAAAGAGATAATCTTCTTACAACATGATATATTTGAGATCATAGCCTATATATAGAATGATGATCATTTATAATTCTCATTATTTCGAAATGGATTATCTTGACATCCACTTATATTTAAGCACATATTCATTTAAATAATTAATTATTTTATTTACTTACTCAACCCATTAAGACTCTTATATATATATATATATATATATATATATATATATATATATATATATATATATATATATATATATATATATATATATATATATATATATATATATATATATATATATATATATATATATATATATATATATATATATATATATATATATATATATATATATATATATATATATATATATATATTGCTCTGTCCCGCTCATCACACGGGGTCGGCCCAATCCATCTCTCTGTCGTGGAGGGCCTAGTTCATCACGCTGGGAGCCCTTAAGCGTCTCCCCATGGACACCAACCTTAGGATCTATGACATTTTAATATTAATGATTATAGGAATACCTTGACGAATATAATGAGAAAGATTTTTAGACAATGACAACGATAATTCTAAAATATAAAAGTGTAGAGACAAGTGTTTGACACTAGTTGGCTTGTGGATTTTGCTCAACCGGTACTCGTAATGTCTTGAAAACTCTTCGAATGGGGATAAAAAGATATAATCTTCTTGCAGCATGATATATTTGAGATCATAGCCTATATATAGAATGATGATCATTTATAATTCTCATTATTTCGAAATGGATTATCTTGACATCCACTTATATTTAAGCACATATTCATTTAAATAATTAATTATTTTATTTACTTACTCAACCCATTAAGACTCTTATATATATATTGCTCTGTCCCGCTCATCACACGGGGTCGGCCCAATCCATCTCTCCGTTGTGGAGGGCCTAGCTCATCACGATGGGAGCCCTTAAGCGTCTCCCCATGGACACCAGCCTTAGGATCTATGACATTTTGATATTAATGATTAAAGGAATACCTTGACGAATATAATGAGAAAGATTTTTAGACAATGACAACGATAATTCTAAAATACAAAAGTGTAGAGGCAAGTGTTTGACACTGGTTGGCTTGTGGATTTTGCTCAACCGGTACTCGTAATGTCTTGAAAACTCTACGAATGGGGATAAAAAGAGATAATCTTCTTACAACATGATATATTTGAGATCATAGCCTATATATAAAATGATGATCATTTATAATTCTCATTATTTTGAAATGGATTATCTTGACATCCACTTATATTTAAGCACATATTCATTTAAATAATTAATTATTTTATTTACTTACTCAACCCATTAAGACTCTTATATATATATATATATTGCTCTGTCCCGCTCATCACACGGGGTCGGCCCAATCCATCTCTTCGTCGTGGAGGGCCTAACTCATCACGCTGGGAGCCATTAAGCGTCTCCCCATGGACACCAACCTTAGGATCTATGACATTTTGATATTAATGATTATAGGAATACCATGACGAATATAATGAGAAAGATTTTTTGACAATGATAACGATAATTCTAAAATACAAAAGTGTAGAGACAAGTGTTTGACACTGGTTGGCTTGTGGATTTTGCTCAACCGGTACTCGTAATGTCTTGAAAACTCTTCGAATGGGGATAAAAGGAGATAATCTTCTTACAGCATGATATATTTGAGATCATAGCCTATATATAGAATGATGATCATTTATAATTCTCATTATTTCGAAATGGATTATCTTGACATCCACTTATATTTAAGCACATATTCATTTAAATAATTAATTATTTTAGTTACTTAGTCTTGGGATGATTCGGCTGAGAAAGCAACCCTTCGACGAGCGAGTCTCTTTGCCTGATAACACGCTGGAGATCACCAATGGATTCCTCCCAAACACCTTCTCCAAAGCAATCTTCTAGCTTCCTCTTCTGGGACGCAGACTCTTTCTTGCACTTGATAACTTTGTTCAAGGCATTCTGGACATCATACCTCCGCATAACCTCTTCTTCCAACCTCTTTTGGCTAGCTTTCAACTGACCTTCCAGCTCAGAGATCTGCAGCTTCAGTTTGTCTTCTCTTTCCTTATTGCCGGTCAGCGTGGCATTCCAGGTTTTGTTGAATGCAGAGATCTCCCGGTAGGCTATATCAAGTGCTTTCTTCTTAGACTCCAGCATATCATGGGAGCTCTTGAAATCTATCCCCAAACGTTCACACTTCTTTTGTTGTTCAGTGAGTTCCGTGCCTAATTGATTCACCAGCTTCGTTTGCTGTTCGAAGGAATATACGACTTCATTCCTTTCGCTCCTGAGTTGCACTAGCTCTTCTTCCAACTTCTCGTTGGCTTTCATCAGCTCTTCTTTCTCCTTCACAACCTGCTCATATCTCTCAATAGACACAGTAGTTGGCTCCTCAACCACGAGGGGAGCAGGAGGTAATACTGCAGGAAACGGCATCCGCACCTGCTTTGCTCTATCTTGGATCCAGACTTTGTACGGGGCATAGGCTTGACAATCATTCTTACCCAACAACGCCTTACCCCTCTTGTGGACATTATTCCAAGCATGCTGAAGATTGGACAATAGTTCTCCCTTCACATCGCCAGTGAAGTACAGAGATTCCTGTACTTCCTCCTCTTTTGGTGGGCTTTTCAAAGCATACCCGAATTTCCTGATCAACAATGAAGGATTGTAGTTAATGCACCCTTTCCTCCCAATCAGAGGAATGTTAGGATATCCGGCGCAGCTGTAGATGATCACAGATCCCAGCAAATCTTTATTAAACCAGACAACGTCTTCTGAAGAAAGTCCCGTCAGACGCTCAGACCAATCCACCATATCTGCAGACTCAGCAAAGATACCCTCCTTGGGCAGATGACTCTCAAACCACATATACAGCAAAGGCCCACAACAAGAGACGTTCTTACCCCTCCTGTTCTCGTTCTTATAATGCAGTGAGTGATAGAAATCTCCAATCAAAGTAGGCACAGGATTGCCTGAAGCAAATATATAGAACGCATCCAGATCAACGAAGTCAGGAAGATTCGGGAACAATACAATGCCATAGATACACAAAGCAAGAATAGCATTAAACACAGTCCAACATCCACTCTTGGCATACTCTTGTGCTTTCCCAACCAAGAACTTGAGAGAAAAACCAGACACCCCATTCCACAAGGTTAACAGCAACTCTGAGGAGTCTAAATGCAAGGCAACTGCCAAATCCTCCAATTTGGGCTCAGCATCCATATGAATGAAAGGTACCCTGCTCTGAATGGTCAACTCTAAGATCTCAGCATATTCCTCCATAGTTGGAGCCAGAATGAAGTCAGGGAAAGTAAAGCATCTCAGCGGGGGGTCATAGAACTGCATTAGCGTGTACAATCCGTTACGCTCATACATGGATGGTTTATAAACCAATCTAAGTAATTTCCCGTAACTCTTCCTGAAGCTTCTCTTCACATCATCATCAGCTAGAGATATCAAACCAAGCAAAGAAGAAACATCTGGAGTAGGCAACTTGTACGCCACAGTCTTCTTCAGAGTATCCATAATATCGGCAGACAGAAATCCGAGCAACTAGAATTAGAGGGTATGAAATGCACCTGCAGCACAGACACACGTTAATGATATGCAAAATGAGTATGCAACAATGCAATATGCAACATGCAACCGGGATCAAGTAATATATTGTCGAGGAGATCCATCCACAATATCTGTCTCAACAGACCCGTAATACCGCTCAAACCTGGTCTCAACAAACCCATAACAATGCTCCACTTGGTCTCAACAGACCCAAAACAAAGCTCCAACTTGGTCTCAACAGACCTATAACACTGCTCTGGTGAAGAAACCCTAAGTAACCACACATACTGATCCAAAATCCAGAAAACCGGGTAGTCTGGAGGTCAAGTTTCCTGCAAAAACCCTCCCACTCACGGGTATGAACCTAAACTGACACAAGGTACGGCATCCTATGCGGTCATCAGCGTCACAGACTTTCAAGACTGATGATACGATACCCAGAAGGTGTGGCATCATCATATCCTGAAGAGGCCTCACTTAGCTGAATTCCAAATAATCGGTCCCCGGAGTCGATAATCCAACTAACCAGCAACCCCCTCAACCAAAAGGGTTGAAAAAGAAGTCAACCAGAAGAACCTCGTCCGAGCGTGGATTTTGCGGGACACTGGTACATGCAAAGCATGCACGCGCCCACTACTTTCCACAACTAATTCTAGGTGCACTCAAGCTCAGGTCCGGCTTATCTCTCAATAGATCACCCTCTCCCCACAGCAGCAATAACAAAATAAAGCTGACAATAAAATGCGGAAAGTAAAGACAGAAATGTAAATCCATACAAAGCCCACGACGGGAAAACAAGCGCTAGGACTGACTCGCGTAGGGAACTGTTGGAGTCCCCAACAGAGTCGCTACTGCGAAAATCGGCGCCGGCTATGACAGAAGAGTTACCATCGTGCGTTATTTATCCCAAAGGAGGGAAAGGAAACGCTCAGAGTAAACCTAATGCAAAGACGGGAAAGGAATGGTCATCGCAACCAAATTCCTGGATTCGGGAGTCGGTTACGCAAGGGGAAGGTATTAGCACCCCTCACGTCCGTCGTACTCGACGGGATCCACGCTTTTTTTCTAGTACGGATTGTCATTCTATCTACACTAAAGGTCAAGGGTTAAAAAGAAAAGAAAATGAGAATGACTCGACAAAGTATCGCACTTTATGCCTACGTATTCCCGTTCGGAACGAGAAATTAGAGTCAACGTAGTTCGCCTAGCTACGGGTTAAGGGGGAAGGTTGCTCGCTAGGATACGACATCCTATGCCTACATACTTTCATACAGCATGAAAGATCAGAGCAAACGTAGTGTGGGCTACGTACGACACAAGTATGTCTGTTTATCCTTTATCCTTCTGAAAAAGGTTTTCTTCTGATTACGAGTCCAAGCGGACAAAAATGACGTTTGAAGTTTGTTTCTAGTCTTTTACGCAAGAACTGTCTTTTATGATGTTTGAAATATTATTGTGTTTTTGATTGTTTCAAGATGAGAAGAGAGGCGACACTCTAAAATCCTAAGGTTAAAAAGGGGAAGCAAAACTACCCTAAAGTTGTCATGCATGGATAAACATCCTAATGTCTGTCATATTTATCTCTTGCACAGAGAGAAACAGAGATCCTAGGGGATAAACAGCAAAAGAAACAAATATATACAGTAAACAGTAAACATGTATGCAATGCATCAATACAAGCAAGGCAAGGGAGTCCCGCTCTACCTCGAACTTGGGAAAACAACAGGCAAAGTGAAACAGTATTCACTTCAAACCTTTGGGGGGCAAGCTGTACAAGCCAACAAACAATGCAACAAAAGAAAACAACACCAGCACCAGCTCTGACAGCAACAATCCAGCTCCTATAGTGAGCAGCACAAGCAGCAACAACTCTGACAGCTACAGTTGATTAACAGCCAATGGGAATGACAGCAACCACTTCAAGCAGGACCCCATCTTCAATCTTTAATGACCTTCAAATTTTAGGTAAACTCCTATCTTAAAAAATAATCCAGCTTTAGCAAACATGAACCTCAACCAGTAAACAGCTTCACAAAGAAGCAGCAAAACCCTAGCTTCAACAGACAACCAGCTTTGACAGGCACAAGCTTCATCTTCACCAATCTTCAATGAACTTCATCTTCAATAGGTTTCTAACTTCAATGCAATCACTCCAGAAGAGAATCAATTAATAGATGAAGTTGAAATGCTAAACAGCTTATTGACAACCAAAGGAAGCCTATAAGCACCTAGCATTGTAGGAGAAATGTTCCCTCAAAGTTCTACTTCTAAAGCATGTCACTCATCCCTCCTTTGGAGGGATATGAATACCTTAGAAGGACCTTGTGTCATAGGGAAGAATAGAAGCACAATATGCTTCCTATGTTTGCAAGAAGAAATCAATATAATCTAGAGCTCTTCCTACATTTCCTATCTCCTAAGTCTTCAAAAGCAGCCTTCAAGGAGAAGAATCCTCATGCCCCAAGCTCCATCCTTTATTTCCAATCATCCTCCAAGCCTAAAGAGGCTCCAACAAGCAAAGCCCAAGCTCAAAGCTCAATTAAAATGCCCCAAACCAAACAAACAAACCAAATGCCCAAGGGGAAAACACACAATCACCACTCAAATTGCAAAAATCAAGTAAAATGCTAAAACTCATCATAAAATCCTAGGTAAATTTCTAAGGGAACCTAACTCTATACCCAATACCCCATATAAACCCCAAGGCCTAAATCAAACCCTAAGTCCCCAAAACTATGTGCTAAACTACACCTAAATGTTGTGAAACCCTAATTCTAATACCTCTCCTATTCACCTCTCAAACTGACCTAAATTTTAGTTAAAAAAATATGACAAAATTCCTAAGGATACATGCTTCCCTAATCTAATCAGCCTCATAAGAATCAACTCAAAATCAAGCACTAATCAACCACAATAAAATCAGCAAAATGATGTATCAAACAAATGTAACATAAAAGCAATAAAATTGTAAAATATGCCAGAAAATATAAAATGCATGAAATTAATATTTTTTAGTCCTATAAAATTCTATAGATCCTAAGGAAACCAGGGAAAAAAGTCTCATCCTAAAATGATCATTTTTCAATTTATTATGAATTAAAAACTAACCTAGATAAAACTATGAAAATAAAAAGAAAATAGATGGAAAAATGATAAACGAGCGTGTCAGATAGCAAACATTTCATGTTATAATACCAGACTTGGGCCTAAGGGGGGTGCGCTTATCAAGTTCCCATAAGCCCAAAACAATTAACAGAAAATAAAAAGAAAAATGAAAGGAAAATGGAAAACGTGTGTGTTGAATAGCAAGTGAATCACGTGTATTTTCAGACTGGGCCTCAAAGTGGTGTGTGGATAGCAATGTACTCATAAGCCCAAAGCCACACATTAAGTGAAACGGTGCGTTGAGTTCTTCTCAGACTCCCTCACAAAATTGAAACAAATCCTGGCCGTTGGATGAGGCTTCTAGTCAAAGTCCACTAGGCAATTAATGGTGAGATCATCATCTTCTACAATTTGAAAGTCTGGGAGGGAAACACACAGGACGGTGGCCGGAGGTGGCGCCACCGTCGTCCCCAAATGTGAACATCACTAATCTTCACCAAATTCTACACCTAAACACATCATCATGCTCGTTTTTTCACACTGAACCTAACCATGCTCTCCATTCTCACTGAAAGTCTCTCCACCTCAAAACACAAAGAAAAATTCAGAGCGAGCTCAAAATTTAATCCTCACCAATCTCAAAATTAAAGTTCCCAACATCATCACCATGCTACACTGAGTAATTACCACTATCTAACTAAGCTCAAGTCATCAAGATCAGCAAGAACAATCCATCACAAGAAAATTGGTCACCTAAGATTTCATCTCTAAACCTCAAAATTCTTTACCAGAAACGACCTAGCCATGATCTACATTGCATCTAACCATTTAAAACCTAACAATTCTACCTATATCAAGCTACACGATGAAGTTTACTAACCTGCAAAAATCTGATGAACAGAGTGATGAATCCTTCAAGGCACATTCCAAAACCTTCCAGATATGATCAATGATGCTTGATAAAGCTTCTGTATGCAATCAATTGTGTTGAATCCTCTTGAATCACCAAATACGATTTTCAATTGCAAGCTTGAAACTCACGATGCTCCTTCTTGATTCTTCAACAATCTTGGCCAGAAATCTATCCAAACTCACTCACAAACTCAAGATTGAGCTTCTGAATGCACTATCTTGCTTTGAGATGGCTTCAATTGGTGTAACCGATTCTGTTTTGCAAGGTGCAAAATCAGAATTCTATCTCTCAACCCTCTCTCAATCTTCACCAACCAATGCCTTGAATCAATCATAAACCTTATATAGAACCTGTAGGAATGCTCTAGAAATTTCTGAAATGATCTATGTGAGATATCCAATATCTTTTGCACTTGAAATTATCATGAGAAGTTCATCCATGACAGCTGAGTTTTAGCTTGCTTCAATACCTTGATTCTGATCCAATTTCTCTCCATATGATATTTTGAAGGTGTTAAGAATGGTTAGATCCTTGGTTTTGATCCCATGAATGGTTTGGCATATGTAACTTATATGTGAAGCTACCAAATGCAAATGTGTTCAAATGACGTCAAATGGGAAAACTGGCATTTCCATCATCTTTAAAACCTCATTTCTGATCAAATTGATATGTCATATGCCCCATTTTGACTTTAAAACAAAAAATCACAAATTTGACTTTTTAAATGACTTTAATTCTTCCTTTTTTAGGCCATTTTTGCAATTTTGTGATACAAGCCATTCCAATCACCCATGACTTATTATCTGACCTAAAAACATCATTTTAAACACATTTCATGTTGGACACTTTTTCATTTGAGGAGTGGAAGATAGAGATTTTGACCTATATTGAAAAATGACCTATAATCATCAATACCCAAAATACCCTTGGATTGCCAAGATCATAACTTGAGTTCTACAAATCTTCTTGAGGACTTCTAGTACTCAAATTAAAGTTAAGATCAATAGCTACAATTCTTATGTTGTCCAAGAATCCATTTGAAAACTCCTTGATGGGAAAAAGTTTCTTGGAAGTCAAGTGACTTTCACAGATAAATTTCAGTGTCCTCTGGTGACCTATAACTTGCAAGAACCATAACTTGAGTTCTACAAATCTTCTTGAAGACTTCTAGTACTCAAATTAAAGATATTGAGAATCTCTACAAGTTTCATGTTGGCCAAGAATCCATTTGAAACTTTTATTTTGACTTATGTGGCTTGGAAGTCCAGTGCTATACAGGGGATTTTACCCTAGGAACCCTGTCTCAAACACCTCTAACCACTCTTGATTCTCTTGAACTTGATCTTGAATCATCTATACACATGCTTCAACATCTCAAACCATGACTTCCATGACCTAGAGCCAGGTCTTGATGCCTTTTCTTTACTCTCCTTGACCTAGGGTTACCCAGATGAAACCCTACTTGTACACACCTCAACTATGGTTCTTAAACTTGATACCATGACTTGTCTAAGCTTCAATAGGGCTCTCTAGGCCTCCCATGGGATCCATACACACCTCAAATTTATAATTCCATGTTGATGATATTCAATACACCTCAAGTTAGGAGAGAAATCCACCTGTGGGCACTCAAACTTCTCAAGACTTCAAATCACTCCTTGATGACTTGGATGGCCTCTTAGGCTCATATAACACCTCTAGATAGGCTTCTTCTTTTGACAGACACCTTGATCCCTTGTTGGAGGCATGTTATGCTATGATGTGCAAATGATTAGACTATGTATATGATGTGACTATGCAAATGAAATGCAATGAAAACATAAACCAGGTGAAATAGGTTGAGCAAATTTTAGGGTGCAACAACTGCCCCTATTCAAACGGCTTGGACCCGGCTGGGTGAAGAGCGAACGACCTTCAAACAATCGAGGTACGAGACGGTTGAATACCAAGAACCCGGAAATTTGCCAACCGTGGAAATAAACTGCACAAACTGCTTGGAGAACAACATCCACTAACTGAATCTGGTTGTTACGACAACCAACTGATAAATCATTTGATATCAAAATCTGATTTCAATGTCAACCGCCTGTGTAATGCCCCAGGCTTTGAACTCCCTCTTGTCAAAACACCCCGCCTTTTGTCCACGTTAAAACTCCGCCGTCTGTTAACAGGGAGAAAACAAATTGGTGACCATGCTGGGGATCATTTTCATCAACCCGAAAAAGATTCTATGATCGCGGGGATAGAACTTTGTCCACGTTAGGACGCTATGTTCCGTCAACACAGAAAAATCCCGACGACTTTGCCGGGGGAACATTTCTGCCTAATCACGGGGAACTCATCTGCCTATCCATACAGGCAAATCATCTGCCTAAACACAGGAAATCCCATCCGTCTACTTCATACGGGAAAAGTCATCTGCCTGATTACAGGAAAATCCATCCGCCTGCTTCATACAGGAAAAGTCATCTGCCTGATTATAGGAAAATCCATCCGCCTGCTTCATACGGGAAAAGTCATATGCCTGATTACAGGAAAATCCATTTGCCTGCTTCATACGGGAAAAGTCATCTGCCTGATTATTACAGGAAAATTTATCCGCCTGCTTCATACGGGAAAACACATCTGCCTGATTCTTACAGGAAAATTCATCCGCCTGCTTCATACGGGAAAAGTCATCTGCCTGATTACAGGAAAATCCATCCGCCTGCTTCATACGGGAAAAGTCATCTGCCTGATTATTACAGGAAAATTCATCCGCCTGCTTCATACGGGAAAACACATCTGCCTGATTCTTACAGGAAAATTCATCCGCCTGCTTCATACGGGAAAACACATCTGCCTGATTCTTACAGGAAAATTCATCCGCCTGCTTCATATGGGAAAACACATCTGCCTGATTCTTACAGGAAAATTCATCTGCATGAACACAGGAAAGTTCATCCGCCTGCTTCATACGGGAAAGTTAACTTGGATATAGCTTCTTTGCCTATTCTTTGCAGTAGCTAACTCCACCGGGGATATTCTGAAAATAACTGCCCGACACCCGTTTCGACAACGAGTGACCACTTCTGAAATCTCGATTCATGAAACCCTGAAATGCCGCCGCGACAGCAAACCTGAAGAAAAACACTCCGCTGGTCGGATAAGAGAAACTTCAGCCAATAACTCTATGGGGATAATAAGGTGAACTGTATCGTCACAGGTCTCACGGCGAGACCTTGATCGTGTCGTAATAGATCTGAGCTGCAACTTCATACTCCTGCTGAGAAACACACCTGAAAGCAAAAGGTTAACCAACCTGATTCATGTTTCAAAATGCGCATGTCTGACAATGGCGCAATGCTCCATACGGCATGGAAATGCTACGCGTTTTTTTTGGGTAGATGCAAATATGATAATATATGCAAATGCACATGCAGGTTCAGGCTGCTGGGGGAGGCTCTGATAAGCTTGCTTCATCAACACGGCTATTAGGGACAAACACCGTCCTATTGGGGACAAAGTATTCCGGCAAAATAAATGCCGGAAACACAACCAACTATGCCGAGGAGAGATTAAACATCAATTTCCACTGGGAGGGAAGAACGACACCTGCTGAGAAGATTAACTCAGCTGAGGAAGAAGCAACCCTTCTAGGAGACAACTGTCTGGGTACAGTTTACAAACTTGGAGCTAACACTCCGCTAGGGATAATCATCCTAACAAAGACATGACGACCTGTGGGGAGAAGGGAAACCGTCCTCCGGGTATAAATCTTTTGCATCAACAACTTGGTTAAACTCTGCGGGAACCTCCCATGCTGGGGATTGATCCTGCACATATCCGGCTCACTGGGGAGCGCAACCTCTGTAGGGGATACTGATTTCGACTTGTCGGGGATGTCCTGCAGACAACTTCCCCGAGGATACTCTTCTGGGGAAACTGATTCCCTCCTTCGGGAAGGGATAGACGTCATTTCAAATCTCGGGGATAAGCTACGACTAGCTAAGGAATGATGTCAACTGGAATCAGGCTCTGTCGTCTAGTGATTTGGCTGGGGAATACAATCCCTGGCCGTTTGCTCCAAAGGTAAGAACCCTGCAAAACACAAACGAGACAAAACAAACCTATACAACAGGATCTATCCGGGTTAGCATCTGCGGCATTACTTCAGTCAATTCGAAGTTTTAGCAATTCTTGGCAAGGGCCAACAAGATTATGCAAGTGCAAGTTCATCAAAAACATCGGCGTCTTTCACAAACAAAACAGTAAAGAACAAGCATCAAGTACTGAATAACATATTTTATTGATAACGGGCCTCTGAATAGGAAGAGTTTTGTACACTGGATGCAACTCCTGAAAAGAGGAAGTTACGTACACACACCCACACATATGCACAAAAAGCATAAATATTTATATACATGTCGGTGATGTGGTACAGACAAACATCGTGAGCTGATCCTCCTATGACTCACCTGACTCTGGCGCTTTCCCGGTATTCAATTTTTGGAAGAGGTTGTGTTGGATAAACGAACCCCCAGGTACTCACAAACCACTAAGCAACATAGTATCAAATCCGGACCGCAGTCATTTGCTTTTTCAATCCCTAACTTTTGCGTGAATCGCCCTTTGCGGGTTTTCAATTCACCAGGATACCCTTTTTTGCCGAAGTCGCCCTTTGCAGGTTTTCGAATTCGCGGGTGTACATCTTTTCAATTTTATCCCTAACTTTTTCCCGAACCTTTTATTCATTTTTTACGGTTCGCCAGGATGCCCCATTTTTGCCTGGACTCTCTTTTTCTGTCCAGCGGGTCAATTTCAAGCAAAGTATTTTTTAACTGCGTCCGAATTCAAAGGAGACGTAAAGTCTTCACCATGCATGGTAGATAGTAGCAAGGCTCCTCCAGAGAAGACTTTTCTAACAACGTAGGGACCTTCGTAATTAGGAGTCCACTTGCCCCTGTGATCTGTTTGTGGTGGGAGAATCTTTTTCAAAACAAGATCGCCCGTCTAAAAGCTTCGAGGGTGCACCTTCTTGTCATAAGCTTTCTTCATCTGGCTCTGGTATAACTGACCATATGCTAAAGAAGTCAGTCTCTTCTCATCCATTAAACTGACCTGATTCAGTCTATCTTTAACCCATTCTTCCTCGTCGAGTTGGACATCTCGTAAAACCCTCAAGGAAGGAATCTCAACCTCCAACGGTAACACTGCTTCCATTCCGTATACTAATGAGAAAGGGGTTGCCCCGGTTGATGTGCGTACCGTCGTACGATAACCGTGCAAAGCGAAAGGTAGCATCTCGTGCCAGTCCTTATACGTTACTGTTGCACCCCAAAATTTGACCAACCGGTTCCCACATCTGGTTTATGTTTCGACTCATTTTGCATTCGCGTTCGCATACCGCATACATTGCATTTTTCAGTCATATTGATCTTATCGGGATTACAGCCCTGGTTTTCACATTTCGGACGTTTCAGACCAGTTCGGGTGATCGGAGTTTCATTTTTGGGAAGTCGTGCGCTTCCCGGTGTTTTCAGCTTACGCTGTTGTTTTTGAGGACATCTCGGTGTCCGAGTTTTGCCGCCTATTTCGATCTAGTCTCGCGTTCTCTTTTAATCGAATTAATTTCCGTTATAGCTTTTTAGAGTTTTAATAGCTTCTAATATAGATTTTTAATAGAATTTAAGTAGATATTGGTTTTATTGTTTTTAGAATATTAATAATAGTTTCTTTTTATTAAATAGATTCTAATAGTTGTTTTAGAATAATCTAGTGAATAGAATAATGTAGCTTTTTTCTATTTTTAGATATTAGTTTTTGTTATTCAATAGATATTAGAATTTTACTAGAATTATTAGATTTTATTAGAATTTCAGAATATAATTTCTTGTTTTTAATAGAATTAATAGAGTTTTTTAGAATATTAGAATATAGAATTTAAATAGATTTTTTAGGTTAATTGAATAGTTTTTAATAGCATTTTTAGATTTTATTAGATTATTAATTGATTAGGATTAACTGTTTAGTTTTAATAATAGTCTTTTTATTAGAATTTATTAGAGTCTACTTAGCATTAATGGTTTTCGTTAGCTTTTATTAGTTAAGTCTTTAATCAGCATTAAGTGTCATTTGCATTTCACTAACCGAGTTTAATAGTTTTTCGTTTTAATAATCATTAAGCATGATTAGTGTTAGGTTAATCAATAGTCGTTGTCCATTAATTCATTTCATTAGTCTTCATTAATCCGTTAATTGAATCCAGTTTTGGGCCAAGTGTCCATTCAGAAGTTCAAGTCCAAACTCAGTGTGCCATGTGTCGCTATAAAAGAGTTCCCATGTTTTCTTTCTCTCTCTTGGCCACCTCACATTCCACTCATTTCCCACTCACAGCATGCAAGCTCCACGTGTCCCACCTTCACTCTCCCTCTCCTCACGTGTCCCATTCATTCTCTCACATCGCTGCATGTGTGCCAACTGTCCCATCACTACCAACCTTCCCGCCGGCCATGCAGCCGCCGTCGGCAACTCACCAGAAACTATAACCGCTCATCAGACCACCGCAACGGTCGCCAGAAAATGCATTTCGCCCAGAATCTCACCGGATTCATCATGTTCATCATTAGTGTTCTTGCGTCTTCCCAGATTTCTCATCAACACTCATCGTTGTTCATCCAATTTCGCCCAGAAACTCCACAGAACTTCATCAATGATCTGTGTTCCTCATGAACTTCAAGGAAACTCAACCTCAAATCAAGAACATTCATAAAGTTCATCCAGATTTTCCAGCAAACATCAAGAACAGCAACAAGATCCATCCACGGAAAGTCCATCATCATCTTCATCTGTGCAGCACGCTCTTCAGAAAATCCTCAAGAACGTTCATCAAACATTCAAGAATCGTCATCAGGTCATTCAACTTGTAATCAACGTATTCAAGATTCATCACGTTCTTCATTCTTCGAAGATCATCATCGTTTGTTCTTCATCAAGAACATCGAGCTTCATCTAGATTTGCGTTCATCAACGTTCATCATAATCTTCATCAAGTTCAAGAAACTTCAAGGAGCTTCATACAGATTTCCAGATCTTCGTCAATAGTCTTCATAGAACCTTCAACATCTTTCATCATAATCTCCAGAATGTAGAAACCTTCATGAATTTCATATTATCTTCATCAACTCTCAATGATTTTCCAGAACGTGTTCATCAACCTGGATTCGTGTTCGTCAGATGGCATCATCACCGATCTCTAACATCACTTCAATCGCCATTTAGATCTCCAGATACTTCAAGATCCTTCAAGATTTCCAACGAACAACTTCATCAATGTTCAGGATCTTCCACATGCAAATGCCTTCATCTTCCAGAAACCGTTCAAATCTTCATCAACGTCTACTGATCTTCAAGAACGTCAAAAGATGGATCAGGTTTTTTTTCCAGAACTGTGATCGTTCTGTTATTGTTGTTTTATTCATTTATGTTGTTGATTCAAAACGGAAGTTGAAGATGTTAGAAAGGTGTTGAGAGAGATAGTGTTGTGAGAGAAACGGAGGAGGTTGAGACGTTGTTTGTGAGAGAGAGAGAGAGATTTGCAAAGGAAGAAGGAGAAAGGCGCCGTTAGGGTTTTTTTGGGAGAAGATTGAACGAGAGAAGAGGTGAACAGTGATTGAGAGAAGGAAGGGGAATTGGGTTTACTGAATTAGAGGAAATTGAGAGAGAGTTGGTACGTTGGGTTTTTGCTTGGGCCGCTAAGCCCAATTACATGTGATTTGGCACACATACCCCCCCCCCCTGGCTGATGTTTTTTTGTTTGTTATATTTTTGTTGGGCTAAGCCCACTCGGTTTGCTAAGTGTACTCCCCGTTTTTCCTATCACGCCCCTTTCCCCGTTTGTGTCTGTTTTGTTGGGCTGGGCCCTGTGATTTTGCTGCAGCATGTACCCCTGTACCAATTAGTCCCCCCCTGCACATGTTATTTTTGTTAACATTTTTTTTGTATTACAATTTTCATTGTAATATTGTTTAGGATAGATTTTTAGATGTTAATTCTTTTAGGGAGATTATAGTTTAATTTTTCCTTAGAATTTTATTAATTCTTAGCATTGGATTTTGGGTATTATATTTTTAGGAAATCCATAGTTTAGTATTTTCTAGGATTTATAGCATAGTTTGTATAGAAAATTATAGGTTAGAAATAAATCCATAACAATTAGAAAAATAGTCATTCTTAGGTGAGGTTTTTTTCCTGGACTCCTTGAGGAGTGTAGATTTTAATAGGATTAGAAAACTAGTTTTTTATGCCTTTAATATTTTTATTGCATTTTTTTGTACTTTAATTGCTTTTATGTTGAATATGGTTGATATGTCATCTTTCTGATTTTAGTATGAGTGATTGGAGTGGAATTTTTAGGTGATTCTTTTGGGTTATTTAGCTTAGAGAAGCATGTACCCTTAGTATTTTTCCCATAATTTTGTGGATAATTTTTAGGCCAGTTTGAGTGGTGAACATTAGAGGTGTTAGATTTAGGGTTTTAAGACAATTATCTTTAGTTTAGAGCATAGTTTGAGGACTTAGTGATTGATTTAGTTCCTGTGGTTTATATGGGATAATGGTGATAGGTTTAGGTTCCCTTAGAAATTTAATTAGGATTTGATAATTTGATTTAGCATTTTGTTTGTATTTTACAAGTTGTGTGTTGCTTGTGAGGTTCACTTTTGAGTGTTTGGTTTGTTTAATTTGTTTGGGTTACTTTGGATTTGCTTTTGGCTTGGATTCTTCTTGGTGGAGCTTCTGGAAGCATTGAAGATGCTTGGGAATGAAGGATGGAGCATGGGCATGAAGGCTTTTCCTCTTGTGGAGTCTTTTTAGGAGCTTAGGAATTAGGGTATGTAGGAAGAGTACTAGACTAGTTTTTGCTTATTTCTTCAAATATGGAGTGCTTCTTTTGCCTCCATTCAATCCAATGACATAAAGTCCTCTCAAAGAAGCTACATCTCTCCTTTGGAGGGATGAGTAGCATGCTTTGATTGAGTAGAACTTTGAGGATACATTTCCTTTACAATGTTAAGTTCTTAGTGGCTTCCTTTGGTTGTCATTAAGTCTCTTAACATTTCAATTTGATCTTGTTGATTGATCTTTCCCTTGGAGAGGAGCTTGTTGGAGCTTGGAGTTTAGTAAAGCTTTAAGATAGGAGCTATCAAGATAAAGATGAAGTTGTTGCTGTCAACCTTTTGCTGTTTAATCAACTGTTGCTGTCAGAGCTGCTGCTTGTGATGTTTTTCTTTCTCTGTATTGTTTGTTGGCTTGTACAGCTTGCCCCCATAGGTTTGAAGTGAATGTTGGTTCACTTTGCCTGTTGTTTTTCCAGGTTCAAGGTAGAGCAGGACTCCCTTGCCTTGCTTGTATTGCTTCATTGCATACATTTTTACTGTTTACTGTATATGCCTGTTTTCTTTTATTGTTTATCCCCTAGGATCTCTGTTTTCCTCTGTGCAAGAGGGAAATATGACAGACATTAGGATTCTTATCCATGCATGACAATATTAGGTCAGTTTTCTTACCCATTTCAACCCTAGGCTTTTTTTTAGAGCGTCTTTCTCTTCTCATCTCAAAACAAATCAAAAATATAGTAATAAGGTTAATCGATGTCGTACGTTACGAGCCTTAAGCTATTTGAGAAAGGGTTGCTGGAGAGTTCTTTTCAGTAGTCTGGCTGCTTAGTGTGGTACCCTTTGGGTGACACACGACGTAGTCACTCTCAGATCATAGTCTCTAATGCGACAGAGATTGCAAACATCATAAAAAACAGTTCTTGCGTAAAAGACTGAAAACAAACTTCAAACGTCATTTTTGTCCTCTTGGACTCTTAATCAGAAGAAAACCTTTTCAGAAAGATAAAAAACAGTCAGACAAGCTTGTGTCTTCCGTAGCCCGAACTACGTTTGCTCTGATCTTTCATGTTGTATGAAAGTACGTAGGCATAGGATGCCGTATCCTAGCGAGCAATCTTCCTACCTCATCCGTAGTTAGGCGAACTACGTTGACTCTGATTTCTCGTACCAGACGGGGATACGTAGGCATAAAGTGCGATACTTTGCCGAGTCATTTTCTTTTCTTTTTAACCCTTGACCTTTAGAGTAGATAGAACAACAATCTGTACTAGAAAACAAGCCTGGATCCCGTCGAGTACGACAGACGTGAGGGGTGCTAATACCTTCCCCTTGCGTAATCGACTCCCGAACCAGGAATTTGGTTGCGACGACCATTCCTTTCCCGTTTTACGTTAGGTTTACTCTGAGCGTTTCCTTTCCCTCCGTTGGGATAAATAACGCACGGTGGCGACTCTTCTGTCATAGCCGACGCCGATTTTCGCAGTAGCAACAGTTACAGCCATCTTCTGAACAATCTTCTTTATGTTCTTATTGGCCGCTTCCACAGTGCCATTCATCTTGGGCCGGTAAGGAGAAGAGTTGTGATGTTCAATCTTAAAATTCTGACACAGCTCTTTCATCATTTTGTTATTCAAATTCGAACCGTTGTCGGTGATAATCCGCTCAAGGATTCCATATCTGCAGATAATATCTCGTTTGATGAATCTGGCGACCACATGTTTGGTAACATTGGCATATGATGCTGCCTCCACCCATTTGGTGAAGTAATCAATTGCCACCAAGATGAACCGGTGTTCGTTTGATGCCATAGGATCGATCTTTCCAATCATATCAATTCCCCACATCGAGAAGGGCCACGGTGATGACATCACATTCAGAGGACTAGGAGGCACATGGATTTTGTCCGCATAAATCTGGCATTTATGACACCTCTTTGCAAACTTGAAACAGTCTGTTTCCATAGTTAACCAATAATAACCTGCCCGCAGCAGTTTTCTCGTCATAGCATGCCCACCAACGTGTACCAAATGTACCCTCATGTATCTCTTCCATGAGCAACTTTGCCTCTTTCTCATCTACACAGCGTAGCAACACCAAGTCGTGGTTTCTTTTGTACAGGACACCGTCAGGATTCAGATAGAAATTGCCAGCCAATCTCCTGAGAGTCTTCTGATCTCGACTGGATGCCCCATCCGGATACTCCTTGTTCTTCAGGAAATTCTGGATGTCAAAGTACCAGGGTTTACCATCGGGAGCCTCATCAATGGCAAATATGAATGCAGGCCTATCGAGCCGAGAGATAACAATCCGGGGAGCCTCGTTCCAGAAGTTGACTTTATACATTGAAGACAATGTCGCCAGGGCGTCAGCCATTTGATTTTCTGCTCGCGGCACATGATGCAATTCCACCTTGTCAAAGAAAGGCAACAATCTCCGTGCATAGTTCATATATGGTATCAAATTGGGCTGACGTGTCTCCCATTCTCCTTTAATCTGATTCACCACTAGAGCTGAGTCTCCGTATACATGCAGATGTTTGATTCGCAAATCAATAGCTTCTTCCAGCCCCATGATGCAAGCCTCATATTCAGCCTCATTATTGGTAACGGGAAAAGTCAGTCGGGCAGTAAATGGGATGTGCGACCCCTGAGGAGTAGTGATGATTGCCCCTATTCCGCTACCGTAGGAATTTACAGCTCCGTCAAATATCAACTGCCATTTGGAACCCAGCTCTGGTCCTTCCTCCGGCAACGGTTCTTCACAATCTTTCATCTTTATGTACATGATATCCTCTTCAAGAAAATCAAACCTCATCGATTGGTAGTCCTTAATCGGCTGCTCCGCAAGGTACTCTGACAGAATAGTACCTTTAATAGCCTTTTGTGAGACATATTAGATATCGTATTCAGTTAACACCATCTACCATCGGGCAATTCTTCCGGAGAGTGCTTGCTTTTCAAACACATATTTGATTAGATCCATCTTTGATATTAGCATGGTTGTGTGATTCAGCATGTATTGCCTCAAGCGTTTGGCGGCCCAGGCTAGCGCGCAACACGTTTTCTCGAGCATCGAATATCTGAACTCACAGTCGGTAAACTTCTTACACAAATAGTAGATCGCATGCTCTTTACGTCCGCTCTCGTCGTGTTGACCGAGAACACAACCCATACTTTCCTCAAGAACCGTCAAATACATAATCAAAGGTCTCCCGGCCACTGGGGGTATCAAAACAGGAGGTTCCTGCAAGTATTCTTTTATCTTGTCTAACGCCTTTTGACAATTTTCATTCCAGGTCAACACCTGATCCTTTTTCAACAACTTGAATAACGGCTCACATGTCGCAGTTAAGTGAGATATGAACCGGGCGATATAGTTCAACCTCCCTAAAAATCCACGCACTTCTTTTTCTATTTTAGGCGTCGGCATTTCTTGTATTGCTTTTATTTTCGCAGGATCAACCTCTATTCCTTTTTCGCTCACGATAAACCCCAGCAGTTTACCCGATCTCACCCCGAAGGTGCACTTGTTAGGGTTCAGTCTCAACCTGAACTTCCTAAGTCTTTTGAACAGTTTCAGCAGATTAACCAAATGCTCCTCCTCCGTCTGGGATTTGGCAATCATATCATCAACATAAACCTCGATCTCTTTGTGCATCATTTCATGAAAGAGAGTCGTCATAGCACGTTGATATGTTGCCCCAACATTCTTCAATCCGAAGGGCATCACTTTGTAACAAAATGTTCCCCAGGGAGTAATGAAAGTAGTCTTCTCCATGTCTTCTGGCGCCATTTTGATCTGATTGTAACCCGAGAAGCCATCCATGAAGGAAAATACGGAGAACTGAGCAGTGTTATCAACCAGCACATCAATGTGAGGCAGTGGAAAGTCGTCTTTCGGGCTCACTTTGTTCAAATCACGGTAGTCTACACACATTCGCACTTTACCGTCTTTCTTCGGCACTGGTACTATATTAGTGACCCATGACGGATAAGTTGTAACAGCTAAGAAACCAGCATCCCACTGTTTTTGAACTTCCTCCTTGATTTTCACAGCCATGTCCGGTCTGGTTCTCCTGAGTTTATGTTTAACAGGCGGACATTCCTCTCGCAATGGCAGACGGTGTACAACCATGTCTGTATCCAACCCAGGCATATCCTCGTACGACCAAGCAAATACATCACCATACTCTCGCAGTATCTCAATCAGCTTTTGCTTAACGTCGCTCTGCAGCACAGCCCCTATACGGATATTTCTCACAACCTCTTCTGACCCCAAATTGATAATCTCAATGACTTCCTCGTGAGGCAGAAGGATTCTTTCTTCTTGTTTCAATAACCAAGTCAACTCTTCTGGCACGTCGCCATCTTCGACAACCTCTTTCTCAACCTGAAATACCGGGTGCTCAAAGTAGAAGTGAGTCATAGGCGGTTCATAGATGTCATCTGAAATAGTAATCCTGCAAAGGAAATGGTTAAATGCTTCAAAACACAGACAAAGCGAATAACCAAATTGCCATTTTATTGTTAAAAACAAAAACAGGAAAAACAGGGATCACAATATTTGTATATGAAAAACGCCTTTATTTCATGATTAAACAATGTAATGTACATAACCAAATGGCCCTAAGCAAAATCACTATGCCCCGGGTAGGACACAGGATTATTCAACAATTAAGAAAACAAAGCATTACTGTTTAGTTGTCATCGGAACAGCTTCCTGGATAGACCAATTGCAGAGACTTTGTCCTGGCACGCTTGGCTTGATCCACGCGTCCATATCACAGTCGCTATCTCCGTCTTCAGCATCGGAAACAACATTGATAGTCTCATGGCATACTCCATTTGGTGTAATTGTTATCGGCCCTCTGAACTTGGGCGTTCCTGAAGAGGATGTTGACGACGAAGGATGATATCCAAGCCCGAATCTATCCATTTTTACTGGAATCTCCAACACCTGACCCCAGCCCTTGGTTTTGCCTGCCTGCACTAGAGCTTGAGCTTCCTTATAAGATGACACGACCACATCTGGCGCTTTACTTGGCACTGGAGCTTTGTCTTTGACTCGCAATGCTTCAAATGCTTGACAGGGTGTTTCGTGTATTTCGCCGTCGACCTCAACATATTTAAACGAAGACAGATGGCTAACCAGAATATCTTCTTCTCCACAAACAGTGACGACACTATCCCCAACCATATACTTCAGCTTTTGGTGTAACGTGGATGTGACTGCCCCGGCAGCATGGATCCATGGGCTCCCAAGAAGACAACTATACGCTGGCTGGATGTCCATTATATAGAATTCAGTTTCAAATATTTCAGGCCCCACCTACAACGGTAATGTTATTGATCCGAAAACCGACCTCCTCGTTCCGTCGAACGCTCTCACCACTAAATCACTGGGCGTACAGATAATCCCCCTGATATCCAGTTTCATCATGGCTTTCTTCGGTTGTGCCCCGGCATTCTACTGACACATGCAATGCCATATTGTGCTCTCGCCCTCTCAGAGTCAAATCAAAGTCTGTGAAGCCCAAACTGTGCCCCACATTGACATGCGCCATCACCCCTTCTAACTGATTAACAGAAACTTCTTGAGGAACGAACGACGTGTCTAGAATCTTCAGCAAAGCATTCCGATGGGCCTCGAAACATAACAGCAATGATAGGATGGAAATTTTTGACGGCGTTTGTTGGAGGTGCTCAACGATTTTGTAATCACTTTTACGAATGAGCCTCATAAACTCCTCCACATCCTTAAGTGACGTTTCCTTTTCATTCGACCGAGAAGGACCACTCTCAGTTACCTTGGCTTTACCCTTGGCTAATCTTTCTGCCTCTACCTCGGGTGACGTGAAGATTCTTCCGCTTCTGGTCATACCCCCTGTTCCGACAACATTATCTACAACCCCAGCTGGTTGTCCATTGACTTCAATTTTCTCACTGTCACAATATACCTCCAATCTGTAAGTCCACGGCACTGCTTTAGTACTCTCAAAAGGGACTGGCCCTGCTTTGGTAATTGTGATCGTCGGCCGCCTGGCGGGCGCCGTTATCGTTATTGTTTTCCTCGGAATTGTTACCATCGCAACATCGTTCTGCTCATCACACAACGCCCCTACAGGCTTTTCGACCGCGGTTCGATCAAATTGCAAGGTACCTTCATCCATCATAGCCTGAATGCCCTACTTCAACTCATTACAACCCTCTGGATGGGTCCAACAATCCAAGCAAAATTCATCACAACCCGGGAATACACCCCCTTTTAGCAACCTGCTTTTAATCTCACCCAACGGTGTCTTTAGCTCGTTGACATCCATCACTAGATTCAAATTTTCTTCTGTGATGATGGCATTTGCCCCATGATTAGGCATAGGCTGTTGTACTATATTTGGACCCACCTGTCCAAAGTTGATAGCTTTGCTGTCCAACAAATCCTGAACCTTGTGTTTAAATGCCTGAAAAGCTTCTACATCATGCCCAGGTGCCCCGGAATGGAATTCGCAATGCTTGTTGGCATCATACCCATAAGGAAGTACCGTCCCTGTAGGCGGTGCCAAAGTCCTCTTTTCAACCAAGTTCAACCCTAGCAAGGTCTGAAGGAGTTCTGCATACGTGGAAGGAGGTGCGTCGAACACTCTTTTCGGCCTCGTATTCTGTACCCTTATCTGACCGGGGTTCAGCCCTTGCTGTTGCGGTGGTTGTTGTTGCTGTTGTGGCTACCTCTGTGGCGGAAGCGGGATGGTAACACTAGCTATCTGTTGAGGCTGAACATACTGATTCCTTCCTCTGCCCCTGCCCCTGCCACCAAACACGGCGCTAGTATCACCCTGTCGTCTACCACCAAATGCTTTTCTTGTACCTCCTACTGATGTAGACTCACCTGTTTAGAATCTCCCAACTTTAATCCCGTTCTCAATCTTTTCCCCCATAAGAATCAAATCTGAGAAACTGCCCAACGACACACTAAATAATTTTTCGTAGAACATCCCCGTAAATGTCCCAATGAACATGTTGTTCATCTCTCTTTCAATTAAAGGAGGATGCACCCTCGCTGCCATATCGCGCCACCTTTGCGCATATTCTTTAAAACTTTCACCGTTTTTCTGTGACAAACCCTGTAATTGGACCCTGTTTGGTGCCAGATCGCTGTTATATTTGTAATGCGTCACGAAAGCATCAGCCAACTGCTTCCAGGTTTTAATCTACGTGGGCTCCAGCCTCATATACCACTCAAGCGACGGTCCTGATAAGCTGTCCTGAAAGAAATGCATGAGCATCCTTTCGTCATCCGAGTACACGGACATCCTTCGGTAATAAGAGCGGACGTGGACCTTAGGGCAGGTATCCCCTTTGTATTTGTCAAATGTTGGAGCCTTGAATTTCAACGGCACCCTCAGCCCTAGTACCAACCCCATAGTAGCCATATCTAATCCAGCGGAGTTCTGATCAACCACACCTTTCATCTGCACTTTTAGCATTTTGATCCTCTGAACTGGGTCAATGGGGCCTTCAGATCCCATACCTCTTCCTGAAAAAGCGTCATCCTGTTGATCCACATTCCAGTCATTGCCATATCCATCATAACCCATGTTACGGCCAAATCCCTGCTGATTGAACACAGGACCCTGTCCTCGGTTGCCGAACCCCAGATTGACCCCAGCAGGTCCCAGACCATTGTTGAAAGGAAATGCTCCAACACCGTTCACATTACCGAATCCACCATTACTGTAACCATACCCCTGGTTGTTGCCGTAACCGTCATTACCGAAGCCTTGATTGTTGAACCCGAAGTTCCCGTCCTGATTGACATTGCCATACCCATTGTTCCCAAATCCAACGTTGTCAACGAATCCTTGATCGGCATCCACAGTGTTGCCTTTGTTGTTAACAACATGCCCATCACCACCATTTCCAGTATTGCCGTTACCAGCGCCAGCACCTGCACCAGTACCAGTGTTTCCGTTGACAATCACAACAGGTGGAGTAACAACTGTCGGTATCTCATTCTCCCGGCGAGGAGTTTCAACAGAAATGTGGTCAGTGTTGCCATTTCCGTTTGCTCGCGTCAGCAGCGGCTGCACCAAAGTCTGAAGATTCTCCTGGCCCTTGGCCATGGTCTCCATGGCTTGCATGAACAAAGTCAACTTCTCGCGGATTTCCTACATCTCGACCTGAACTTGATCCATTATCTTCTTGCAGTTGTTTCTGGTTGAATAGCGGTGGACTCTCTAGTCGTCAATCCTGAAAAACCTATGAGATGCAGGAAATGAGATACAAATCCAACAAATAACTGGCTATGCAAAAATGAATATGCAGATGCAATATGTGTCTGTGCGCTAGGGAGATCGACCCCCGATTCTAGTGCCAAAGTGTCAGTGTAGTGATAGTGATAGCAATAAGAAGCTCGAAATCCAATCATGGAAAACATTTCATATATTGCGGAAAAACCCATCGAGTCAGGAATACAATATCACTGAGTGTACAATAGGAAGGCATGACCTCAACCAACAATCTTGGTGATGGCCAGCACAATGCAAATAAAGCATGCACATCAATACGTAAGATAATCAAGTTCGACCATATGCCTAGTACTCCTCTAACAATCTCTTAGTCTTGGGATGATTCGGCTGAGAAAGCAACCCTTCGATGAGCGGGTCTCTTTGCCTGATAACACACTGGAGATCACCAATGGATTCCTCCCAAACACCTTCTCCAAAGCAATCTTCTAGCTTCCGCTTCTGGGACGCAGACTCTTTCTTGCGCTTGATAACTTTGTTCAAGGCATTCTGGACATCATACCTCCGCATAACCTCTTCTTCCAACCTCTTCTGGCTAGCTTTCAACTGACCTTCCAGCTCAGAGATCTGCAGCTTCAGTTTGTCTTCTCTTTCCTTATTGCCGGTCAGCATGGCATTCCAGGTTTTGTTGAATGCAGAGATCTCCCGGTAGGCTATATCAAGTGCTTTCTTCTTAGACTCCAACATATCATGGGAGCTCTTGAAATCTATCCCCAAACGTTCACGCTTCTTTCGTTGTTCAGTCAGTTCCGTGCCTAATTGATTCACCAGCTTCGTTTGCTGTTCGAAGGAATATACGGCTTCATTCCTTTCGCTCCTGAGTTGCACTAGCTCTTCTTCCAACTTCTCGTTGGCTTTCATCAACTATTCTTTCTCCTTCACAACCTGCTCATATCTCTCAATAGACACAATAGTTGGCTCCTCAACCACAAGGGGAGCAGGAGGTAATACTGCAGGAAACGGCATCCGCACCTGCTTTGCTCTATCTTGGATCCAGACTTTGTACGGGGCATAGGCTTGAAAATCATTCTTACCCAACAACGCCTTACCCCTCTTATGGACATTATTCCAAGCATGCTGAAGATTGGACAATAGTTCTCCCTTCACATCGCCTGTGAAGTACAGAGATTCCTGTACTTCCTCCTGTTTTGGCGGGCTTTTCAAAGCATACCCGAATCGCCTGATCAACAATGAAGGATTATAGTTAATGCACCCTTTCCTCCCAATCAGAGGAATGTTAGGATATCCGGCGCAGCTGTAGATGATCACAGATCCCAACAAATCTTTATTAAACCAGACAACATCTTCTGAAGAAAGTCCCATCAGATGCTCAGACCAATCCACCGTATCTGCAGACTCAGCGAAGATACCCTTCTTGGGCAGATGACTCTCAAACCACATATACAGCAAAGGCCCACAACAAGAGACGTTCTTGCCCCTCCTGTTCTCGTTCTTATAATGCAGTGAGTGATAGAAATCTCCAATGAAAGTAGGCACAGGATTTCCTGAAGCAAATATATAGAACGCATCCAAATCAACGAAGTCAGGCAGATTCGGGAACAGTACAATGCCATAGATACACAGAGCAAGAATAACATTAATCACAGTCCAACATCCACTCTTGGCATACTCTTGTGCTTTCCCAACCAAGAACTTGAGAGAAAAACCAGACACCCCATTCCACGAGGTTAACAGCAACTCTGAGGAGTCTAAATGCAAGGCAACTGCCAAATCCTCCAATTTGGGCTTAGCATCCATATGAATGAAAGGTACCCTGCTCTGAATGGTCAACTCTAAGATCTCAGCATATTCCTCCATTGTCGGAGCCAGAATGAAGTCAGGGAAAGTAAAGCATCTCAGCGGGGGGTCATAGAACTGCATTAGCGTGTACAATCCGTTACGCTCATACATGGATGGTTTATAAACCAATCTAAGTAATTTCCCGTAACTCTTCCTGAAGCTTCTCTTCACATCATCATCAGCTAGAGATATCATACCAAGCAAAGAAGAAACATCTGGAGTAGGCAACTTGTACGCCACAGTCTTCTTCAGAGTATCCATAATATCGGCAGACAGAAATCCGGGCAACTAGAACCAGAGGGTATGAAATGCACCTGCAGCACAGACACACGTTAATGATATGCAAAATGAGTATGCAACAATGCAATATGCAACATGCAACCGGGATCAAGTAATATATTGCCGAGGAGATCCATCCACAATATCTGTCTCAACAGACCCGTAATACCGCTCAAACCTGGTCTCAACAGACCCATAACAATGCTCCACTTGGTCTCAACAGACCCAAAACAAAGCTCCAACTTGGTCTCAACAGACCTATAACACTGCTCTGGTGAAGAAACCCTAAGTAACCACACATACTGATCCAAAATCCAGAAAACCGGGTAGTCTGGAGGTCAAGTTTCCTGCAAAAACCCTCCCACTCACGGGTATGAACCTAAACTGACACAAGGTACGGCATCCTATGCGGTCATCAGCGTCACAGACTTTCAAGACTGATGATACGATACCCAGAAGGTGTGGCATCATCATATCCTGAAGAGGCCTCACTTAGCTGAGTTCCAAATAATCGGTCCCCGGAGTCGATAATCCAACTAACCAGCAACCCCCTCAACCCAAAGGGTTGAAAAAGAAAGTCAACCAGAAGAACCTCGTCCGAGCGTGGATTTTGCGGGACACTGGTACATGCAAAGCATGCACGCGCCCACTACTTTCCACAACTAATTCTAGGTGCACTCAAGCCCAGGTCCGACTTATCTCTCAATAGATCACCCTCTTCCCACAGCAGCAATAACAAAATAAAGCTGACAATAAAATGCAGAAAGTAAAGACAGAAATGTAAATCCATACAAAGCCCACGACGGTAAAACAAGCGCTAGGACTGACTCGCGTAGGGAACTGTTGGAGTCCCCAGCAGAGTCGCCAGCTGTCGCTACTGCGAAAATTGGCGCCGGCTATGACAGAAGAGTCGCCACCGTGCGTTATTTATCCCAAAGGAGGGAAAGGAAACGCTCAGAGTAAACCTAACGCAAAGACGGGAAAGGAATGGTCATCGCAACCAAATTCCTGGATTCGGGAGTCGGTTACGCAAGGGGAAGGTATTAGCACCCCTCACGTCCGTCGTACTCGACGGGATCCGCGCTTGTTTTCTAGTACGGATTGTCATTCTATCTACACTAAAGGTCAAGGGTTAAAAAGAAAAGAAAATGAGAATGACTCAGCAAAGTATCGCACTTTATGCCTATGTATTCCCGTCTGGAACGAGAAATCAGAGTCAACGTAGTTCGCCTAGCTACGGGTTAAGGGGGAAGGTTGCTCGCTAGGATATGGCATCCTATGCCTACGTACTTTCATACAGCATGAAAGATCAGAGCAAACGTAGTTCGGGCTACGTACGACACAAGTCTGTCTGTTTATCTTTTATCCTTCTGAAAAAGGTTTTCTTCTGATTACGAGTCCAAGCGGACAAAAATGACGTTTGAAGTTTGTTTCTAGTATTTTACGCAAGAACTGTCTTTTATGATGTTTGAAATATTATTGTGGTTTTGATTGTTTCAAGATGAGAAGAGAGATGACACTCTAAAATCCTAAGGTTAAAAAGGGGAAGCAAAACTACCCTAAAGTTGTCATGCATGGATAAACATCCTAATGTCTGTCATATTTCTCTCTTGCACAGAGAGAAACAGAGATCCTAGGGGATAAACAGCAAAAGAAACAGATATATACAGTAAACAGTAAACATGTATGCAATGCATCAATACAAGCAAGGCAAGGGAGTCCTGCTCTACCTCGAACTTGGGAAAACAACAGGCAAAGTGAAACAGTATTCACTTCAAACCTTTGGGGGGCAAGCTGTACAAGCCAACAAACAATGCAACAAAAGAAAACAACACCAGCACCAGCTCTGACAGCAACAATCCAGCTCCTACAGTGAGTAGCACAAGCAGCAACAGCTCTGACAGCTACAGTTGATTAACAGCCAATGGGAATGACAGCAACCACTTCAAGCAAGACCCCATCTTCAATCTTTAATGACCTTCAAATTTTAGGTAAACTCCTATCTTCAAAATTAATCCAGCTTTAGCAAACATGAACCTCAACCAGTAAACAACTTCACAAAGAAGCAGCAAAACCCTATCTTCAACAGACAACCAGCTTTGACAGACACAAGCTTCATCTTCACCAATCTTCAATGAACTTCATCTTCAATAGGTTTCTAACTTCAATGCAATCACTCCAGAAGAGAATCAATTAATAGATGAAGTTGAAAGATAGGGTTTTGAATACCTTAAAGTTCTACTTCTAAAGCATGTCACTCATCCCTCCAAAGGAGGGATATGAATACCTTAGAAGGACCTTGTGTCATAGGGAAGAATAGAAGCACAAGATGCTTCCTATGTTTGCAAGAAGAAATCAATCTAATCTAGAGCTCTTCCTACATTTCCTATCTCCTAAGTCTTCAAAAGCAGCCTTCAAGGAGAATAATCCTCATGCCCCAAGCTCCATCCTTTGTTTTCAATCATCCTCCAAGCCTTCAGAAGCTCCAACAAGCAAAGCCTAAGCCCAAAGCTCAATTAAAATGCCCCAAACCAAACAAACAAACCAAATGCCCAAGGGGAAAACACACAATCACCACTCAAATTGTAAAAATCAAGTAAAATGCTAAAACTCATCATAAAATCCTAGGTAAATTTATAAGTGAACCTAACCCTATACCCAATACCCCATATAAACCCCAAGGCCTAAATCAAACCCTAAGTCCCCAAAACTATGTCCTAAACTACACCTAAATGTTGTGAAACCCTAATTCTAATACCTCTCCTATTCACCTCTCAAACTAACCTAAATTTTAGTCACAAAAATATGACAAAATTCCTAATGGTACATGCTTCCCTAATCTAATCATCCTCACAAGAATCAACTCAAAATCATGCACCAATCAACCACAATAAAATCAGCAAAATGATGTATCAAATAAATGTAACATAAAAGCAATAAAATTGTAAAATATGCCAGAAAATATAAAATGCATGAAATTAATTTTTTTTAGTCCTATAAAATTCTAGAGATCCTAAGGAAACCAGGGAAAAAAGTCTCATCCTAAAATGATCATTTTTCAATTTATTATGAATTAAAAACTAACCTAGATAAAACTATGAAAATAAAAAGAAAATAGATGGAAAAATGATAAACGAGCGTGTCAGATAGAAAACATTTCATGTTATAATACCAGACTTGGGCATAAGGGGGTGCGCTTATCAAGTTCCCATAAGCCCAAAACAATTAACAGAAAATAAAAAAAAACGAAAGGAAAATGGAAAACGTGTGTGTTGAATAGCAAGTGAATCACGTGTATTTTCAGACTGGGCCTCAAAGTGGTGTGTGGATAGAAATGTACTCATAAGCCCAAAGCCACACATTAAGTGAAACGGTGCGTTGAGCTCTTCTCAGACTCCCTCACAAAATTGAAACAAATCCTGGTCGTTGGATGAGGCTTCTAGTCAAAGTCCACTAGGCAATTAATGGTGAGATCATCATCTTCTACAATTTGAAAGTCTGGGAGGGAAACACACAGGACGGTGGTCGGAGGTGGCGCCACCGTCGTCCCCAAATGTGAACATCACTAATCTTCACCAAATCCTACACCTAAACACATCATCATGCTCGTTTTTTCACTCTGAACCTAACCATGCTCTCCATTCTCACTGAAAGTCTCTCCACCTCAAAACACGAAAAAAAATTCAGAGCGTGCTCAAAATTTAATCCTCACCAATCTCAAAATTAAAGTGCCCAACATCATCACCGTGCTACACTGAGTAATTACCACTACCTAACTAAGCTCAAGTCATCAAGATCGGCAAGAACAGTCCATCACAAGAAAATTGGTCACCTAAGATTTCATCTCCTAACCTCTAAATTCTTTACCAGAAACGACCTAGCCATGATCTACATTGCATCTAACCATTTAAAACCTAACAATTCTACCTATATCAAGCTACACGATGAAGTTTACTAACCTGCAAAAATCTGATGAACAGAGTGATGAATCCTTCAAGGCACACTCCAAAACCTTCCAGATATGATCAATGATGCTTGATAAAGCTTCTGTATGCAATCAATTGTGTTGAATCCTCTTGAATCACCAAATACGATTTTCAATTGCAAGCTTGAAACTCACGATGCTCCTTCTTGATTCTTCAACAATCTTGGCCAGAAATCTATCCAAACTCACTCACAAACTCAAGATTGAGCTTCTGAATGCACTATCTTGCTTTGAGATGGCTTCAATTGGTGTAACCGATTCTGTTTTGCAAGGTGCAAAATCAGAATTCTATCTCTCAACCCTCTCTCAATCTTCACCAACCAATGCCTTGAATTAATCATAAACCTTATATAGAACCTGTAGGAATGCTCTAGAAACTTCTGAAATGATCTATGTGAGATATCCAATATCTCTTGCACTTGAAATTATCATGAGAAGTTCATCCATGACAGCTGAGTTTTAGCTTGCTTCAATACCTTGATTTTGATCCAATTTCTCTCCATATGATATTTTGAAGGTGTTAAGAATGGTTAGATCCTTGGTTTTGATCCCATGAATGGTTTGGCATATGTAACTTATATGTGAAGCTACCAAATGCAAATGTGTTCAAATGACCTCAAATGGGAAAATTGGCATTGCCATCATCTTTAAAACCTAATTTCTGATCAAATTGATTTGTCATATGCCCCATTTTGACTTTAAAAAAAAAATCACAAATTTGACTTTTTAAATGACTTTAATTCTTCCTTTTTTAGGCCATTTTTGCAATTTTGTGATACAAGCCATTCCAATCACCCATGACTTCTTACCTGACCTAAAAACATCATTTTAAACACATTTCATGTTGGACACTTTTTCATTTGAGGAGTGGAAGATAGAGATTTTGACCTATGTTGAAAAATGACCTATAATCATCAATACCCAAAATACCCCTGGATTGCCAAGATCATAACTTGAGTTCTACAAATCTTCTTGAGGACTTCTAGTACTCATATTAAAGGTACGATCAAGCCCTACAATTATTATGTTGGCCAAGAATCCATTTGAAAACTCCTTGATGGGAAAAAGTTGCTTGGAAGTCAAGTGACTTTCACAGATAAATTCCAGTGTCCTCTGGTGACCTATAACTTGCAAGAACCATAACTTGAGTTCTACAAATCTTCTTGAAGACTTCTAGTACTCAAATTAAATATATTGAGAAGCTCTACAAGTTTCATGTTGGCCAAGAATCCATTTGAAACTTGTATTTTGACTTATGTGGCTTGGAAGTCCAGTGCTATACATGGGATTTTACCCTAGGAACCCTGTCTCAAACACCTCCAACCACTCTTGATTCTCTTGAACTTGATATTGACTCATCCATACACATGCTTCAACATATCAACCCATGACTTCCATGACCTAGAGCTAGGTCTTGATGCTCTTTCTTTACTCTCCTTGACCTAGGGTTACCCAGATGAAACCCTACTTGTACACACTTCAACTATGGTTCTTGAACTTGATACCATGACTTGTCTAAGCTTCAATAGGGCTCTCTAGGCCTCCCATGGGATCCATACACACCTCAAATTCATAATTCCATGTTGATGATCTTCAATACACCTCAAGTTAGGAGAGAAATCCACCTGTGGGCACTCAAACTTCTCAAGACTTCAAATCACTCCTTGATGACTTGGATGGCCTCTTAGGCTCATATAACACCTCTAGATAGGCTTCTTCTTTTGACAGACACCTTGATCCCTTGTTGGAGGCATGCTATGCTATGATGTGCAAATGATTAGACTATGTATATGATGTGACTATGCAAATGAAATGCAATGAAAACATAAACCAGGTGAAATAGGTTGAGCAACATTTAGGGTTCAACACACGGATACTCGTGGATTTTTCTCAACCGGTACTCGTAATGTCTTGAAAACTCTTCGAATGGGGATAAAAAGAGATAATCTTCTTACAGCATGATATATTTGAGATCATAGCCTATATATAGAATGATAATCATTTATAATTCTCATTATTTCGAAATGGATTATCTTGACATCAACTTATATTTAAGCACATATTCATTTAAATAATTAATTATTTTATTTACTTACTCAACCCATTAAGACTCTTATATATATATATATATATATATATATATATATATATATATATATATATATATATATCTATATATATATATATATATATATATATATATATATATATATATATATATATATATATATATATATATATATATATATATATATATATATATATATATATATATATATATATATATATATATATATATATATATATATATATATATATATATATATATATATATATATATATATATATATATATATATATATATATATATATATATATATATATATATATATATATATATATATATATATATATATATATATATATATATATATATATATATATATATATATATATTGCTCTGTCCCGCTCATCAGACGGGGTCGGCCCAATCCATCTTTCCGTCGTGGAGGGCCTAGCTCATCACGCTGGGAGCCCTTAAGCGTCTCCCCATGGACACCAACCTTAGGATCTATGATATTTTGATATTAATGATTAAAGGAATACCTTGACGAATATAAAGAGAAAGATTTTTAGACAATGACAATGATAATTCTAAAATACAAAAGTGTAGAGACAAATGTTTGACACTGGTTGGCTTGTGGATTTTGCTCAACCGGTACTCGTAATGTCTTGAAAACTCTTCGAATGGGGATAAAAAGAGATAATCTTCTTACAACATGATATATTTGAGATCATAGCCTATATATAGAATGATGATCATTTATAATTCTCATTATTTCGAAAGGGATTATCTTGACATCCACTTATATTTAAGCACATATTCATTTAAATAATTAATTATTTTATTTACTTACTCAACCCATTATGAATCTTATATATATATATATATATATATATATATATATATATATATATATATATATATATATATATATATATATATATATATATATATATATATATATATATATATATATATATATATATATATATATATATATATATATATATATATATATATATATATATATATATATATATATATATATATATATATATATATATATATATATATATATATATATATATATATATATATATATATATATATATATATATATATATATATATATATATATATATATATATATATATATATTGCTCTGTCCCGCTCATCACACGAGGTCGGCCCAATCCATCTCTCCGTCGTGGAGGGCCTAGCTCATCACGCTGGGAGCCCTTAAGCATCTCCCAATGGACACCAACCTTAGGATCTATGACATTTTGATATTAATGATTATAGGAATACCTTGACGAATATGATAAGAAAGATTTTTAGACAATGACAACGATAATTCTAAAATACAAAAGTGTAGAGACAAGTGTTTGACACTGGTTGGCTTGTGGATTTTGCTCAACCGGTACTCGTAATGTCTTGAAAACTCTTCGAATGGGGATAAAAAGAGATAATCTTCTTACAGCATGATATATTTGAGATCATAGCCTATATATAGAATGATGATCATTTATAATTCTCATTATTTTGAAATGGATTATCTTGACATCCACTTATATTTAAGCACATATTCATTTAAATAATTAATTATTTTATTTACTTACTCAACCCATTATGAATCTTATATATATATATATATATATATTGCTCTGTCCCGCTCATCACACGAGGTCGGCCCAATCCATCTCTCCGTCGTGGAGGGCCTAGCTCATCACGCTGGGAGCCCTTAAGCGTCTCCCCATGGACACTAACCTTAGGATCTATGACATTTTGATATTAATGAATATAGGAATACCTTGACGAATATAATGAGAAAGATTTTTAGACAATGACAACGACAATTCTAAAATACAAAAGTGTATAGACAAGTGTTTGACACTGGTTGGCTTGTGGATTTTTCTCAACCGGTACTTGTAATGTCTTGAAAACTCTTCGAATGGGGATAAAAAGAGATAATCTTCTTATAGCATGATATATTTGAGATCATAGCCTATATATAGAATGATGATCATTTAGAATTCTCATTATTTCGAAATGGATTATCTTGACATCCACTTATATTTCAGCACATATTCGTTTAAATAATTAATTATTTTATTTACTTACTCAACCGATTAAGACTCTTATATATATATATATATATATATATATTGCTCTTTCCCGCTCATCACACGGGGTCGGCCCAATCCATCTCTCCGTCGTGGAGGGCCTAGCTCATCACGCTGGGAGCCCTTAAGCGTCTCCCCATGGACACTAACCTTAGGATCTATGACATTTTGATATTAATGAATATAGGAATAGCTTGACGAATATAATGATAAAGATTTTTAGACAATGACAACGACAATTCTAAAATACAAAGGTGTATAGACAAGTGTTTGACACTGGTTGGCTTGTGGAGTTTTCTCAACCGGTACTTGTAATGTCTTGAAA
>OZ012736.1:135768592-135879847 GCA_963859935.3 Lathyrus sativus | reverse complement strand
CAACTAAGGGGAGACTATCAAGTCCTAATGTTGTCATGCCAAGGATTCATCCTATGGTTGAGGTTTGAAACAGGGAACTCCTAGAAGTTATCATGCATGGGTTTCAACCTAAAGTTCTAATCATCACTTCCTTATCAAAGGAAGTGAGATTCCTAAGGGATCATGTCAATGATAAACAGAAACAGATAAAGCATCAGCTTAAACAGTAAACAGTAAACGACTGTAAAATGCATGCAATGCAAGTGAGGGAGGAAATGTGTGTGGGGCATCAGCCTCCACAAGCTCATCTCAACCTCAAGCCAGATATGAATAACTGCAATCATACAGAAGAAAAAACCATGCTATCAAGCAAAATATAATAACTGCAATCATACAGAGGAAATAACATGCTATCAAGCAAATATAACAGACCACATAGGCAAGGGAGCTGGGCTCTACCGAATACCCGCAAGCAAAGCCATACAGTAAAAATACAAGCAGAGGGAGCAACTCAACCTCTAGTGCAATCATTCTCTTAGCCTAAATCAATCTAAACATGAACTTATTCTAATGCATCAGGCCAAATCAAACAAGTCACATCAATACAGTTGCACAGCAAGCAAACAGACAAGAAAAGAAAGCAAATAAACAGCAAAGCTCCTTCGACAGCAGCTTGGTCCTCAGTCTTCAACTGCTCTTTAAGGCTATCATCTTCAATAGCAAGTATCAACTTGCTTCTTCAAGATTTTAACACATCAAACCCAAGTGTCAACTCATCCTTCTTCTTCAAGCTTCAGCTCTAAGCATACTCCACTTTCAGGCTTCAACCCCAATAGCAAGTGTCAACTTGGCTCCTTCATGCTCCCAATGTATCAAACATACAAGTATCAACTTGTTCCTCTCAAGCTTCAGCTCTTTCTCCAATCTCAATTTGATCCTTTTCACAAGTATCAACTTGCTCCTCTTGATCTTCAAGCTTCAGCTTCAATGGCAGTCTTCAGACAAAGGGAAATGCAACCTCTAGCATCTTCAATCTTCTAACAGGGAATTCCATCCTCTAGCAAGGGAGAAAAATTCATCTAACAAGAGTAAGGTTTAGACAATAGGCAGTAGAGTGAGGACCAAAGGTCACCACTAAGCACTCCATCATCAGAGAAAGGAACCCTCAAAGGTTCTACCACTTGTGAAGAGCCACACATCCTACCAAAGGAGGGATGAGGCCTTCACAAGGGGACCTTACATCATAGGGAAGAATAGAAGTGATCAACACCTCCATGTTTATGAAAAGAAGAGAATCTATCTAGAAGCTCTGCCTACAAACCCTAATCCTAACACCTAAACAAAGCTACACCAAAAGAAGGGAAAGCTTCACATCCAAGCTTTTTCAAGCACTCCATAGTAGCCCCAAGCTTGTCTTCAACATCATCTAAGAGCAAGCAAAGCAACACCCTAATCTAAGGGAACTAAAGAAATCAATCTAGTTGAAATAACAAGCTAGGATCACCTAAAACCTAGTACTAAAGTTAGTCTTAACTAAAATACTAAAACCAATTGTAAAAATCCTACAAAAATAACTATGGGACCCTAATTCAATCATGAATCTACCATACAAAATCCAGAGTTTGAATCATTCACCAAGTCCTAGAAATAAAACCTACATCACAAGGTACTAAGCATAAACCCTAAAAAATAGAGCACCTAAAGTTTCAACTTAAAACACTATCTAATTTCATCACAAAAATGTGAGAAAAATATAAGGGGAACATGCATATGTATGGTAGCTACACACAAAAAATCAAGGCAAGAATCATCACCAAATGCTCAAACAAAATTCACCAAAACAAGGTATCAACCATGGCCATTTTAATATCAATTAATATTCAAAAAATGCAAATAAAATCACAAATGCATGAATTCTTAATATTTTTAATCTATAAAATTCTAGATTCAATCATGAATCAGGGGAAAAAAGTTTGAAATTAATTGAGTTAATTTCCTAATTTTTATGAATTAATCTCTAAGTCATATGAAATGCACAAAATAAAAGAAAATAAAAGAAATTGATAAAAAACGCGTGGCAAATAGCAAGTATTAACAGTTTAATTCTTGGGTTGGGCCAGAAAGGGGGTGTGAATAATAAGGACTTCATAGGCCCAGGCGCTTGGATCCACTTGCATACTCTTCAGCAATTAAAATGAAAGAAAAACACACACAAGCCAGGATTCGAACTCACACTCCTTCAGTCCATTCAATGAGTAAGTAAAACGGTGAGTTTTGGGAGAGGGGTACGTGGCTCAACACACGCGCTTAGATCAATGGACCAAGTCAAGTCTTCAGCCTGAATGGAGGGTGGAGATTTCATCTTCAACCTTTTAAACCTGCAAGTCAGCGCGCGCAGGGCCCATCGCCAGTGGCTTTTCCGGCCACCCCTGTAGAACCCTAACTTCTTCTACAGCCAACCATTTGCCACGATTCCTGAATGAATCTTGACCATAATCTTCCCAGCAATTCAACCATACCAATCATTCATCCTCAAAACGCATGAATCGCGAAATATCAATCTCAACCAAAAATGGCATCAGACCTAAATCATCTCTAATCAAGCAATTAAACATCCTAAATCCAACTACTCACCATCAGGATCCTAACCGCATATGAATTTCTATCTATCACTGCCTAAATCATGTATAATCAAGAAATTCACCAACCTGTGTTCAAGCTTGCAACAGAAGTGGTTCTTGCACGATTCAGCCTCCACAACAATCCAAATTCACTCCAAATTTTCCTCTGAAGCTAATGCACATCTCAAATTGGCTTGGTTCTTCCTTGAACTCAAACTTCGATCTCAACTTGCATTCATGAATCTTTGATCTCCCTCTCTGTAACCAGCTTCAATTCCTTCCAAAAAAATGGCTGAGTTCACTCAATGACTTATATAGAAGTGATTGGGATTGTCTAGAAACTTCTGGATTCATCCAAATGAGATTTTGGATTTTCAAAATCTCTTCAAAATCTCATCCATGGCAATCACCATTCTGACTTCCTTTGGGCATGGCTATGCTTGTAATCAAATTCTCATGAGATTTTGAATGAGTTTGATGAGTTATCTTCCTTGTTTGCAAGCCAAAGGTATGAATTGGATATGTTGCTTCATCATGAAGAAATGAAATGGAATGTTATGCAAATAACCTCAAATCAGAATTCTAACATTGCCATTGTTTCTAAAATCATTTTTCCAATCAATTTGACCTATAATTTTGTTTCATTTGGTCACAAAATGAATTATTTGAATTTTTTGCCATTAAATCCTTTTAATTCTTTCTTTTTTCAAAATTTCTTGAACCAAGTCTCTCCTTGAGCCATTTCAATGCCTCCTTGATGCATGGTAAAGGTTAAAACCCCATTTTGAGCAAATTTCTAGTTGAACAAAATTTCATTTGAGGCCTCTAAGTTGGTGAAATGGCCTATGATCATAAATGACCTATAATCACCAAATGTCCAAAATACCCTTGACTTGTCCAAGCCATAAGTTGAGTTCTACAAACCCTATCAAGGACTTCTAGTACTCTATAGAAAGATAAGAGAATAAGGAACAACATTCATGTTGACCAAAAGTTCATAGGAATTATACTTCTAGGGCAAAAGTGTCATGCAAGTTGGGTAACTTTCAAGCTCCAAATTCACATACCTTAGATGACTTGTAACTTGTCAAAGCCATAACTTGAGTTCTACAAATCCTATCAAGGACTTCTAGAACTCAAATTAAAGCTAAGATCATGCTTTACAACAATCATGTTGGGGGCAAGATGAGATGACAATCACATCGTGATCTAAATTGCCTTGAAGATAGGGGTCAAACTAGGGGATTTTACACTGTCAAGCCTTAGAAACCCTAGCTGGAAACTTCTCAAACTCTTCAATCATGATGATTTAACCTTGGAATCATCCTTATAACATATCAATGTATCAATCCATGATCACATGGCCCTTGAATTAGGTCTCAACCTTCTTTAAATCATCAGTTGACTTAGGGTTGACCCAGTCAAACCCTAGCTGCACCAATCATGGCTGAGACTTCTAAATCTTGCACAATGACCTGTCTAGGCCTCAAAGTGATCTTCAACACTTCCCATGAGCTCTCTTAAGACCTCAAGTCTAACTTCATGGCTTCAGAATCATCTGATAGCTTTCCACAACTTTCAAATTAGGAGACCTACCCTTTTGGCTTCAACCACTATCTCTAAGGATCTTTCAACTTCTCTGACAAGGATATCAACCCTTTAACACTTGAATAACCTTCTTAACTAGCTTCAAAGTCTTGTGTAGCCTTTTATTTGTAATCATACCTCTTGATCTCCTGCATACTGTCGCTACTGCGAAAATCGGCGCCGGCATAACAGAAGAGTCGCCACCGTGCGTTATTTATCCTAAAGGAGGGAAAGGAAACGCTCAGAGAAAACCTAACGGAAGAGGGAAAAGGAATGATCATCGCAACCAAGTCCTGGATTCGGGAGTCGGTTACACAAGGGGAAGGTATTAGCACCCCTCACGTCCATCGTACTCGATGGGATCCACGCTTGTTGTCTATCTAAGGGTTGATTAATACTATCTACGCTAAGACTTAGGGACAAAAGAAAAGAAAAGTGACTCGGCAAAGTATCGCACTTTATGCCTACGTATTCCCGTCTGGAACAAGAAATCAGAGTTAACGTAGTTCGCCTAACTACGAGTAAAAAGGGGGAAGGTTGCTCGCCGAGATATCGCATCTCGTGCCTACATACTTTCATCTGGTATGAAAGATCAGAGCAGCCGTAGTTCGGCTTACTACGGGGAGACTAGTTTAATCCTAACATTATCATGCCAAGTTCGTCCTAAGGTTGAAGTTCGCAAAGGGGAAGACTACCCTAATGTTGTCATACATGGTTGCAAAGCCTAATGTCTATCACATTCTACCTTGAACAAGGAAGAATGGAGATCCTAAGGGGAAGGCAAAGGAAGCAACAGAAAACAGATGAAGTAACAACATACATGAAATGCAAAGTGTAGAAAGGTAAACATGCAATGCAAGTGAGGCAGGAAGTCATCTCAACCTCAAGCCCATAATGAATGGAAAATGGCCTATTTTAAACATGCAATCTTGGCCACAAGTGATTATAAAGAGATGCAAGGCAATAAAACCTACGAATGACATACGTATACTACGATTAGGAATCATAACGCACTATCATGGAAATATGGAACCTAATGGGCAATTATGTATGATAAAACCAGTCAATCAATGATCTACACCTCCTATATAATGTCTATAACAAGAAATAGGAACCCTAGCGTTTATCACACAAACAATTTGAGGCCGTTGGAGCCGAAAGAAAAGCAAAGTTCGTTCGAAAGTCCAAATTACTAGTCCGAATACAAAAATACAAGAAAAATAGCAAAAGGTGCTAAAAAATTCAAATAAAAATCTCCAATGCCCTACATCAAGCCACAAACCAGGGGTTAGAGATACCACAAAAATATCCAAAGAGAAATTGCCAAACAAGTTGAAACTATGTCATGTATACCAAAAGAAAGGTTAAGATGGAGCATGTTAAAGAAAGCATCCAAAATCAATTAAAATTGTACAATAAAATTCCCACAAAAATATATCACAATACCTCAACATGTGTTTGAGATCCCTGCAAAAGGTTAGTTAAAAATATGTAATTTTGATGGGTCAAAGAAAATTCACAACATGATAGCACCAGCATTGGCCTTTTTATGACGACCCAAATGTAAAAAAATCTAATAAAATGAAGAAAAATGGAAAAAAATATGGTTCCAATAATATAAAATTCTAGATATCTTGAAGATTACGCAGAAAAAAATGGGGATCAAAAAGACTAATTTTCCTATTTTTTATGATTATTTGAAGTCAGCATATAAAACAGAAAAATAAAAGAACATGGAATAGCACATGAACACATGAGAAAAATGAGATAAATGGTGAGGATAAATAAAAGTGGCACAGCCAGGAATCGAACAGAGGTGATGGGGGTTCCGCTGGCTGAGTTGGCGCGCCACCTCAATTAATGAGGTGTGATGCGGCTGTGCGTGTGGCGCTTGCGTGGAACGATGAGGGTTGTTGGATGATTATACTAAGTCTTCCATTTGAACCAATCCGACGCATGCTATTCTTCTTCTCCACTTGAATGAAATTGAAGAGGAAAAATTCTGCATTTTTTTTCACGGTGGCCGGCGGTAGGGGTGTTGGCCGGAAAACTTCAAACTCCTCTATCTCTCTCAATACTTATCCAAATGCGATGATTTTTGAACCGATTTTGTGGGATTTTTTTCCAAGGATTAAGAATATTGCCTTAGTTTTTCTTGAGGAGCTCTCTAACTCAAAAACCCTGTTTGAATCTCAAACTTTCAAGAACCAAAAATGTCATGAAAATGCCTTTTTTTTGTACTGGAATCCATGTGGGGGATGAGAGGAATGTAATGCTACGAAAATGGCACAAGAAAGATTAGTAATTATTGAGATATATTGATTTGTTATTACCTCTAAAAAATTATTCTTAGAGCTTCAAAGAACCACCAAAGCTTCAAGAAAATTATGTGGAAAGGTTCAAGGATTCATGGTAGAGGTATTGGAATGGAAGAAAAGTCTTGGAATGGAGGAAAAACAAAAATTGGATTTTGAGGTGGAGCTTACTTTTTTGTGTTACTACAACAATGGTGTTGCACTAAAATCTTCTCAAAAATTGATGGAAAAATTCTACGGAGTATATTGAATTAATTGGTAATGAGAAAAGATCAAAAAATGGAGAGAAAAAAAGGATTGAAAAAATGGAAATTCAAAGTATGTGAAAGTGTGGGAAAATGAAAAAATGGTGGAAGAAGAAATGCAAATGCCTTGATTTTGGTTTATATACATTTCATGCATCATTAGAAACTTCCAAGGCCAAAAATAGTTCCTTGTTTCTAGTCTTAAGGCAAAAATTCAAAGTGTTACTTGAATTGTAAGAAATCTTGAAATAGCTCATGATAAAATCCTCAAATGAAAAATGTAATAATGTCATTGTTCTTAAAACATGATTTCCATTCAAAATAAGTACAAATATGGATTGGTTTTGTTAAATTTTGACAAAATACCAAACTAGGCCATTTCACATGTTTTCACCAAAATCACTTTCATCAATCTTCAACCATGAGCTAGCCCATTAAAACCTTGAAGTTTAGTTGGCCAAATGACCCCATTTGGAGCAACTTTCACGTTGGAAAAAAGTTCATTTGAGTTATGCAAAGTATTGAACTTGACTTGTAATTTTATGACCTGTAATCATAGTTTCCCAACTCATTGATAACCTTCAGTTGGCCTCTAAGTCAGGGGATGAACCCCACACAAGCATCTGAACTTCTCAAGGGCATGAACCACTTCCTGGTGACTTTAGTGATTCCTCAAGCTCGAATAAAACCTCTATATAGGCCTCTCTCAATGTATATCACACTTGATCCCATGCATAAATGCTAATGCAATGCTATGATAATGCTATGATGATGTTATGCTAATGCAAAAACAAGAAGGAAAAGGTTGGGCAAATTTTGGGGTGCAACACATACATGTCAATGAAATGCAAATGATAATGCTAATGTGAATGAAATGAAACATAAGCTAGGTAAAGAAAAGTTGGGCAAATTTTAGGGTGCAACAGCTGCCCCTATTCAAGCGGCTTGGACCTGACTGGGTGAGAAGCGAACGACTCTCAACCAATCAAGGTAAAAGACAATTGAATACCAACAAACCCAGAAATTTTCCAACTGCACAAGTACACGGTACTCTGATGGGACAAATCTTCGGAAACTGAAATAATAGTTGCACGACAACTAGCTGGAGAATTGGTCACACGGTGACCGGTGAAATGTCTAATCTCAAATCTCCGTCAGGATGATCATCTGATTTTGCTGTAGATCTTCATCCCCAAGTCATCAAGGGGTCACCGGTTACACGGTAACTGGCGATACATAGCTGATATTGCCATCAGGCATTCTGTGGCACTGCTGCAGAAGAATTCCTCGGGACTCATCAGGTCATCAGGAACTTTTTTAACAATCAAGTTAATTATGCCGTCGGGCATTCAAAGGAATTTTCGGGCGTCAGCCGGACTTCGTCAGTAAGTCGGGAATAGAATCTTCGATCAATCATGAACCAATAAGGATATACAATCTTTTACCGTCAGGCACTCCGCATCAGCTAAGAGAACTGCTTCGACATCGCGGTTGGACTTCAGCAGTAAGTCTTCAGATGGAGTCCTCAATCAATCATGAACCAATAAGGATATACAACCCTTTGCCGTCAGGCACCCTGCATCAGCTAGGCGAGCTACTTTGACCTCGCGGTTAGACTTCATCAGTAAGTCAGGGGTTTTGGCACCGCTGCCGGACTTCAATCATCAAGTCTTCCAGGAAATTTCAAATTCTCGGTTTAGAACCTGCTGGGGATGACACATCTCCGCTGGGGATTCTGGAGAACTATCAAGTAACTCTGCTTCGGGGCTTCAGAAACCATTCTGGATGAATCAACTCTGCTGAGGACTTCAGGAATCATCTTGGACAAATAAATCCATCAGGAACTTCAAGAATCATCTTGAACCAATAACTCTGCTGGAGATTTCAGGAATCGTCCTGAGCAAACACTTTGTCGGAGACTCTAAGCATCAACTTGAGCAACCCTCTCTGGTGACCTCACCGGGGATTTTAAGAATCGTCTTAAGAAAACCACTTCACTGGAGAATTCAAGAATCATCTTGGGCAAACGACTTTGCTGGGGAATTCAAGAATCATCTTGGGCCAAACAACTCTTTTGAGATTTCAGGAATCATCCTGAGCAAACACTCTGTCGGGGAACACCTGGAAAACAAGAACGGTAACGACCTAGCTCCTGCTTCATATGCATATGTTTGACAATGGCGCAATGTTCCACACGGTGGAAATTCTACGCGTATTTAGGGAGAATGTTATGCAATCATGCAAAATGCTACGACCCCATCAGCAAAATAAATGTTGAAGGGAAGATCCTCCTGTCAAGGAGGAAGAAACACTCTGGTGGGGGAAGGAATCATCCGGCTGAGGAGAAGAAGTTATGCCAATCTCAATTGGATTCCAACTGGAGAGGCGAACTTCAGTCGACTGCTGTAGGGGAGTAAAGTTCCACAAGAACCTGAACCTGCTCAGCTGGGTATTCAAACCACAAACTGTCGAGGAAACGATATCAATCGCAGAAATAAACCGTCCAGCCTTCGCAGCTAAAACTTTCCTGGAGATAACGACTCTAGTGGGGAATTACAGCATCAGCTATTCAACACTCTACTGGGGAAAACCAATCATGGCCTCAACGACTTCCAAGGACTCAGCTCTCTTGGGGATTTTCAGCTCGGCTGTGGTAGAAGGAATCGTCCTGCTTGCCGGGGAAAGTACAACTCTGTGGGGAATTTCAATTCTGCTGAAGACTTCAGTCTGCGCTATCGAAGGCCGCACACTTCAGTATATGACCCAGCTGGGGAGACGATGATCCTTCAGGATGCATCTGGTTAGGGAGAGAATCCATCTCTGCTCGGGGATATGCATCCATGCTCGCGGTCCCATGCTCAGACTCCATGGGGGGAGGATGCTGAACTTTGTTGGAGGATAAGGAATCATCCTTCTTGAGAAACATACAGCGTACTGCCTGGAATATGCCATACCTGTAACAACACAAACAAACAGACAAGATACCCTTCTCAAAGGGACCTATCAAGGTTATCATCTTGTGACAATGTTCAAGTAATTCATTGTTTCAACAATCCATGGCCTAGGCCAGTAAGTTTATGTATGCGCATTTTATCAAAAACATCGGCGTTCTTTTTCGCAAACAAAAAAGTAAATGCTAAACAAGCAAACAGAATTGCTGGATAGTATACATTTTATTGATAACGAACCCCTGAATGGGCAAAAATGTTTTACAACAGATGAAAGCTCCTGGAATGAGGAAGCTGCGCAAATATAAAAACATAAATGTACATCAGTATATACACAAATGTCGGCAATGAGGCGTAGACGAACACAATGAGTTGATCCCTCTATGACCCACTCGACTTCGATACTTCTCCGACGTTTCAGCCTCAGAAGAGATTGATTCAGATAAACGGCCCTCAGGTCTTTCAAACCACTAAACAAATACAGTCCACACGCGGAACACAGTCATTTACTTTTTCGAATCCCTAACTTTTGCCTGAATCGCCCTTTCGGGTTTTCGATTCACCGAGATACCCTTTTTTGCCAAAGTCGCCCTTCCAGGTTTTCGAATTTGCGGGTGTACATTCTTTTCTTTTATATCCCTAATTTTTCCCGAACCTTTTTCCTTTTTTATGGTTCACCGGGATGCCCCATTTTTGCCTGGATATTCTTTTTCTTTCCAGTGGGTCATTTTTTAAGCAAAGTATTTTTTAACTACGTCTGTGTTCACCGGGGATGCAAAATCTTCTCCCTCCATCGTGGATAACAACAAGGCTCCTCCCGAGAAGACCTTGCTGACAATGTATGGACCTTCGTAATTAGGAGTCCACTTGCCGCCGTGATCGGAGTGTGGAGGAAGAATCCTCTTCAGGACGAGATCACCCGTCTAAAAGCTTCTAGGGCGCACCTTCTTGTCATAGGCTTTCTTCATTCGGCTTTGGTACAACGACCATATGCAATCGATGCTAACCTCTTCTCGTCCATCAGGCTGAGTTGGCTTAATCGGTTCTTAATCCATTCTGCCTCATCGAGTTTCACGTCAACCAAAACTCGTAAAGAAGGAATCTCAACTTCTAACGGTAGGACAGCCTCCATACCGTACACCAGTGAGAAAGGAGTTGCCCCGGTTGATGTACGTACCGTTGTACGATAACCGTGTGGCGCAAATGGCAACATCTCGTGCCAATCCTTATAGGTCACAACCATCTTCTGTACAATCTTCTTAATGTTCTTATTGGCCGCTTCAACGGCGTCATTCATCTTCGGCCGGTAAGGATATGAGTTGTGGTGTTCAATCTTGAAACTCTAGCACAGCTCCTTCATCATCTTGTTATTCAGATTCGAACCATTATCAGTAATGATCCGCTCGGGAATTCCGTAACGACAGATGATGTCCCTCTTTATGAATTTAGCCACCACCTGCTTGGTCACATTAGCATATGAGGCTGCCTCCACCCACTTGGTGAAGTAGTCGATAGCTACTAGAATGAAGCGATGACCGTTAGAAGCAGTGGGCTCGATCTTGCCTATCATGTCGATGCCCCACATGGAGAACGGCCACGGGGAGGACATGACATTTAACGGGCACGGCGGCACATGAATCTTATCAGCATAAATATGGCATTTATGACATCTCTTCGCGAATTTGAAGCAATCCGACTCCATCGTCAGCCAGTAGTATCCTGCTCTCAGGATCTTTCTTGTCATAGCATGCCTGCCGGCGTGCGTACCAAATGTGCCTTCATGGACTTCCTCCATGAGCATACTCGCTTCTTTCTCATCTACGCATCTGAGTAGCACGAGATCGTGGTTTCTTTTATACAAAACTCCATCAGGATTGAGACAAAAATTTCCAGACAGCCTCCTCAGAGTCTTCTTATCTTGGGTTGACGCTCCCGTCGGATACTCCTTAGTCATAAGGAAGGTCTGGATATCATGGAACCATGGCTTGCCATCGGAGGCTTCCTTGATCGCAAAGACGAATGCAGGTCTATCAAGACGAGAAAGGACAATTCTTGGAGCTTCATTCCAAAAATTGACTTTATACATCGAAGCCAACATGGCTAAGGCATCAACCATCTGATTTTCTGCTCTGGGAACATGATAGAGTTCCACTCGATCAAAGAACGGAAGCAGCCTTCTGGCATAGTTCATGTACGGCACCAAATTCGATTGACGAGTCTCCCACTCCCCTTTAATCTGGTTGATCACAAGTTCCGAGTCACCATAGACATCTAGGTTCTTGATTCTCAAATCAATCGCTTCTTCTAGACCCATGATGCATGCTTCGTACTCCGCCTCATTATTTGTGACCGGAAACGACAGTATAGCGGTGAACGGGATGTGGGATCCATGGGGAGTCGTGATAATCGCCCCAATTCCACTTCCATAAGAATTAACCGCCCCGTCAAATATCAATTTCCACTGGGATTTCCTATCTGGACCCTCGTCGGGCAACGGTTCATCGCAATCCTTTGCCTTGAGAAACATGATATCCTCATCAGGGAATTCAAATTTCATCGGCTGGTAATCTTCGATCGGCTGTTCGGCAAAGTACTCAGACAATACACTTCCCTTGATAGCCTTCTGGGAAACATACTGAATGTCATTTTCCGTCAACACCATTTGCCATCTGGCAATCCTGCCCGAAAGCGCTTGCTTCTCGAAGACGTACTTGATCGGATCCATCTTCAAAATTAGCATGGTTGTGTGATTGAGCGTGTACTGTCGTAAACGTTTGGCAGCTCAGGCGAGTGCACAACACGTCTTTTCCAGCATCGAGTAACGAGATTCACAATCTGTGAACTTTTTACTCAAGTAGTAAATGGCATGCTCCTTTCTGCCCGTCTCGTCGTGTTGACCGAGAACACACCCCATACTATTCTCAAGAACTGTCAAGTACATGATTAGGGGTCTTTCGGCCACTGGGGGTATCAAGATTGGAGGTTCCTGTAGATACTGTTTTATCTTATCAAATGCCTTCTGGCAATCCTCGTTCTAGATAATCGCCTGATCTTTCTTTAGTAGTTTGAACATCGGTTCACACGTGGCCATGAGCTGAGAGATAAACCTTGCAATGTAGTTTATTCTGCCCAGGAAACCACAAACTTCTTTTTCTGTTCTTGGCGCTGGCATTTCTTGTATTGCTTTTATCTTTGCAGGATCAACCTCGATGCCTCTTTCACTCACGATAAACCCCAGTAGTTTTCCAGACTGTACTCCGAAAGTACACTTGTTAGGATTCAGCCTCAACCTGAACTTCCTAAGCCTCTCAAAAAGCTTCAGCAAATTGACCAGATGTCCCTCCTCTGTTTGGGACTTCGCAATCATGTCATCAACATAGACTTCAATCTCATGATGAATCATGTCATGAAACAAAGTAACCATTGCTCATTGGTAAGTGGCCCCTGCGTTCTTCAGACTGAAAGGCATTACCTTGTAGCAAAATGTTCCCCAAGGAGTGATAAACGTAGTTTTCTCCATGTCCTCCGGCTCCATCTTGATCTGATTGTAACCGGAGAAGCCATCCATGAACGAAAACACGGAGAACTGAGTTGTATTGTCGACCAACACATCGATATAAGGGAGCGGGAAATCATCTTTAGGGCTCGCCCTATTCAAATCCCGATAATCGACGCACATTCGCACCTTACCGTCCTTCTTCGGTACCGGCACTATTTTGGCGACCCACGGAGGGTAGGTAGTGACTGCTAAGAAGCCAGCATCAAGCTGCTTTTGCACTTCTTCTTTGATCTTGACGGCCACATATGGTCGCGTCCTCCTAAGCTTCTTCTTAACAGGAGGACAATCTTCTCGCAGCGGCAAGTGATGGACCACGATGTCACTATCAAGTTCGGGCATATCTTCGTATGACCAAGCAAAGATGTCACTATACTCTCTTAGCATCTCGACCAATCTCTGCTTGACATCTCTCCGCAATGCGGCCCCTATCCTGACGTTCCTGACAAGTTCTTCATAACTTAGATTCACAATCTCAATCTCTTCCTCGTGAGGCAGAATAACTTTCTCTTCTTGTTTCAACAAGCGGGCCAACTCTTCAGGAAGGTCTTCGTCTTCATCAATCTCTTCTTCGACTTGATAGATCGGGCAATCGAAGTCGAAGTGAGTCGTAGAAGGTCCAGAGTCGATGTCATCTGCTATGTGGATCCTGCAATAACAAGGGTTAAGCTTAAGACAAGGATATGCAGGTTAGCACAAACCCCATTGCCATTTTATTGTTTTTCAAAACAAATATAAAACAGGAATAACAGAGATCACAACATTTGAATGCGAACAAAAACGCCTTTTGATTTATTGGTAAAACGCATGTACATAATCAAACAAGACCCTGACAATAAAACCACTATGCCTCGGGTAGGACATAGGGTTGTACAACAATTGGAGAAAGTAAATCATTACTCTTTTCCTGTCACTTGGATGGTATCCCTGATGGACCAGTTATTGAGGCTCTGGCCTGGTTTGCTTGGTTGGATCCAATAGTCTAGGTCGCAATCGCTGTCTTCGCCGTCTTCAGACGCTGCGTCGACACTTTTGAATATCACCCCGCCACTGGTGAACTGGATCGGCCCTTTACCTCGCGACGCGCTGCGAGAAGAGGAGGCTTCAGCCGTAGGAGAGTATCCCAACCCAAACTTGTCCTACTTGTTAGGTATCTCTAGAATCTGCCCCCAGCCTGGGGTAGATCCGGCTTGAACAACGGCCCGGGCTTCCTTGAAGGAAGAGAGAGTCATCTTTGGTTTCTCAGTCATTACTGGAGCCACGTTCTTGACTTTAACGGCTTCGAACGCCTGACATAGGGTTTCGTGGATTTCCCCATCCATCTCAAAATATTTGAAGGACGACAAATGGCTCACCATTATGTCTTCCTCGCCACATACAGTCACGATGCTGCCTCCGACAGCATACTTGAGCTTCTGGTGCAACGTGGAGGTCACGGCGCCAGCAGAATGGATCCATGGTCAGCCTAAGAGACAGCTGTAGGATGGCATGATGTCCATAATGTAGAAGACTGCATCGAAAGTTTCCAGCCCGACTTGGATTGGCAACGTTACCTCTCCAAAAACATGACGTTTGGTTCCATCGAAAGCCTTCACCACCAGATCACTGGGTGTGCAGATCAATCCTCGAGTATCTAACTTCATCAATGCTTTCTTCGGAAGAACATTGAGCGATGACCCTGTGTCCACCAACACATGAGACATAATCGTTCCCCTACACTCTATCAAGATGTGCAGGGCGCTGTTGTGGTTTCTTCCCTTCGGCGTCAGCTCCAGGTCAGTGAACCCTAACCCGTTTCCAGCATTCACGTGGGCCACGACCCCTTCCAACTGGTTGACCGATATTTCCTGCGGTACATACGTGGCATTCAAGACCTTTAACAGCGCGTTGCGATGTGACTCCGAACACAGCAACAGATTCAGGATGGAGATTTTCGAGGGTGTTTGATGGAGGTGATCCACGATCTTGTAGTCACTCTTCTTGATCAACCTCATAAACTCTTCAGCGTCCTTAACAAGTAAGTCCTTCTCTACCCCACGAGGGGTTTCCCCAACGACTTTACTCTTTCCCTTGTCGGTTATTTCAGCTTTGTCCGCTTTGCCCGCCACAATCTCGGGTGGAGCAAATACCCTTCCGCTACGCGTAATTCCGCCAACTCCCACTAGGTTATCCATAGACTGCCCAGATGGTTCTAGCTCTAACTTCTGTCCGTTGTAGTAGACGTCTGCCCCATAATGCCATGGGACAGCATTGGTGCTTTCAAAAGGTATCGGCCCGGCCTTCGTGATGGTAATAGTGGGCGGTCTAGGTGCATAAATGGTGATCGTCCGGCGAGGGATGGTGATGGTGGCAACCTCATCATCTTGCTTCAGCATTACCTCTCCTGATCCACATTCGGCCCTTCGGCTAAACTGCAAGATTCCTTCGGTCATCAGACTCTAAATCCCTTCTATCAACTGTTCACATCCATCAGGATGAGTCGCACAACCCATACATAGTTCTCCACAGCCCGAAAAGAAGCCTCTCTTCATCAGCTTGGCTTTGACGAAGCTAAGCAGTGTCTTCAGATCCCTGACATCAGTCAACACATCTAAATTCTCGTCTTCAATAATGGCGTTCACCCCACCTCCCCTATGATTTGGCATAGGGTTCTTTGTGACATTCGGCACATTATCGGAGAAATTGATGATCTTAGCATCTACCATATCCTGCACTTTGTGCTTGAAGGCTTTGCAATTTTCTAACGTGTGGCCTGGTGCCCCCGAGTGAAACTCACAAGTTGCATTCGCATCGTAACCTGGCGGAGGTGCCCCTGTCAAGGGAGCCAGGGTTCTCTTCTGGATTAGCTGCAACTGAAGCAGAGTCTATAACAGCTGAGCATAAGACATGGGCGGCGTCTCGAGGTGACGGCTTGACAGAGGTGCCCTGTTCTGATACTTTCTGTACCCTTGCTGATTTGGTTGCTGCTGCTGCGGCTGCTGATGTAGTTGGGGTTGTTGGACAGCAGGGATGGTTATGCTAGCCACCTGCTGGCGAGGGCCTTAACCTTTCCTTCGAGCGTTGGACACGGTGCTCGTCTCTCCTTCCCGCCTTTTGCCACCATACGGTTTCTTTCCTCCTCCAGCTGAGGATAGATCACCTTGAATTTTCCCCAACTTGATCCCATTTTCAACGTGCTCGCCGGTGATGATGAGATCTGAGAAACTTCCAGACATACCGCTGACCAATTTCTCGTAATAAACCCCAGGGAGGGTGGCTACAAACATTTCAAGAAGCTCCCGTTCAACCATCGGCGGCTGAACTCTAGCTGCCAATTCACGCCACCGCTGGGCGTACTCTTTGAACCCTTCGTTGTTCCTCTGTGACAAATTCTGCAGTTGGACTCGGTTCGGAGCCAAGTCATTGTTATATTGGTAATGGTGCATGAATGCCTCAGCAAGTTCCTTCCACGTGCGCACACTGGTAGGCTCCAAACTCATGTACCATTCCAAGGATGGCCCGGACAAGCTATCCTGAAAGAAGTGCATCAGCAACTTCTCGTCTTCAGAGTGAGCGGACATTTTCCGGTAGTATGACCTTAGGTGGACGCGAGGGCAGGTGGTACCTTGTACTTCTCGAAGTCGGGTACCTTGAATTTAGGGGGCACCTTGAAATCAGCAATCAATCCCAATTTGGACATGTCGACACCCATAGTGTTCAGGTTCTCGAAATTCCTCATTTTCTCCTCGAGTGCTTTAAACCTCAGACGTGCTTCAGCAGTCAGCTCTCCTTCAGCACCCTTCTGGGAGAACAAATCTTCTTGACGGTCTTCTAACCATGGTTGAGGCCCATACAGATTTCCAACACCCGTGTTGCCGTTGCCCAGCCCAACATTGACATTAGCTTCAAGATTTCCATTGCCGACGCCAGTCGTATTACCATTAAGCCCCATGTTAGCGATCACATTGCCGTTACCACTACCGTTCCCCCCGGTCACAGGGATGCAATTCTGAGGAGTTTCAACAGGTGGAGGGGTTGGAACATTCCCACCATGGAGTACACCATTACTGTCAACCCTTGAGATCAGAGGTTGGACCAATGTTCTAAGCTGGTCTTGGCCGTTGGCAACCACTTGCATGAGCTCCATGAAGCGGTCCATCCTCTCTCGGAGTTCTTGAACGTCAGTCTGCACTTGCTCCATTGCTCTAGCTTGATTCGCTCTGGTCGGATAGCGGTGGATTGGTCTTTGATCAATCCTGGAACAACCTGAAACAACCTGTATATACAAAGGGTTAGAAAAAAAAACAACAAAGTGCTTGTTATGCAGATGCTTCATGCAAATGCAAACGTGTGTCTGTGTGTTAGGGAGATTTCCCCCCGATCCTAGTGCCTGAGTGCCAGTGCTGATAATAAGAAGTCTGAGTCCAGTCGTGGAAATAACATCTCGTATATATAAAGAAAGCCCATCAAGGCGGTACACAACGTCACTGAGTACAAGCAGAATCAATAGCATGACCTCGACCAACAAGCCTGGCGATGGTCAACATACAACAATGATCAAAACAAAAGGATTACAAATATAGTCAAGTACGACCACGGGCTCGAAACTCTTCTAACAGATCCCTCGTTTCTGGATGATCAGGCCGAGTGAGCAACCCTTCGACGAGTAACTTCCTCCGTATAATAGTGTATTGAAGACCTTCAACTGAGTCTTCCCATGCTCCTTCGCCGAAACAATCTTCTAACTTCCACTTCTTGGACTCAAACGTCAGTTGTCGCTCCTTCAGGTTAGCAAGGGCCTTGTTGAGCAGGCTTTCGGCGGCATATCTGCGAGCGGTTTCTTCATCAAACCTCTTCTCACTAGCCTTCACCTGGGCTTTCAACTTGGAGATCTGTTGTTTCAGTTTATCCTCTCGTTCCTTGCCGTTGGCTAGGGTGGCCTTCCAATGCTGATTAAACTTGGATATTCTCCGGTACACTTCATCCAGATGCTGCTTCTTAGTGGCCAGTACGTCATTGACAGCTTTGAAGTCCCGACCCAAGCGCTCACGCTCAGCCATCTGCCTAGTCAAATTCGTCCCTAACTGGTTCACCAGCCCTTTTTGCCTCTTGAAGGAATGGACGGCTTCGCTTCTCTCGCTTCTGAGTTGAGCCAATTCTTTCTCCAGTTCTTCATTTGCCTTCTTCAGCTCATCTCTCTCAGCCAACACCTGATTGTACTGCTGAATAGGTACAGTGGTAGGCTCTTCAATCACTGGAGGGCTTTCTAGCTGGGCAGGTGGAAACGGCATCCCTATGACATCTGCTCTGGCTCTGATCCAAGTCACATACGGAGCGTAGGCTTGGCTATTACTTTTTCCCAGCAATGGTTTTCCCCGCTTACAGATACCATTCCAAGCGTGCTAAAGCTTAGAAAACGTATCCCCCTCTAGAAGACCAGTGAGGTACAGAGATTCCTGCACCTCTTCATCCTTCTGCGGAGCTCTCAAAGCATAAACAAACTGTCGGACTAGCAGAGATGGATTATAGTTGATACAGTCCTTCCTGCCTATCAAAGGCATATTCGGAAACCCACTGCAGCTGAAGATAATCTCAGTACCCAACCTATCTCTATCAAACCAGGAAATATCCTCCGCTGATAGACTCATCAAACGCTCAAACCACTCAGCTGTCGCTGCAGACGGAGCAAAGGGACCCTTCTTGGGTAGGTAACTATCAAGCCATCTATAGAGCAGGGGCACACAACACGAGACATTCTTGCCCCTTCTGTTCTCGTTTTTGTAGTGGACGGAATGATAGACATCTCCTATCAAGGTAGGGACTAGATTCCCTGATGCAAAGATGTGAAACGTGTCGAAGTCTACAAAGTCAGGCATATTGAGGAACAGAATGATGCCATATATGCACAGAGCAAGAATGACGTTGAACACGATCCAACATCCGTCTTTGGCGCACTGCTGAGCCTTTCCCACTAAGAACTGCAGGGAGAAACCGGGAACCCTGTTCCAACTAGACAAGACCAACTCGGAGGCATCCAGATGAAGTGAACGAGCTAGACTAGCCAGATTAGGCTCATCATCCATATGAACAAAGGGCATCTGACTCTTGATAGGCACGCCTAACAAATCAGCATACTCCTCCGGTGAAGGTGCGAGAATAAAGTCTGGGAAGGTAAAGCATCTCAAAGGAGGATCATAGAACTGCAGCAGGGCGTGCAACCCATTCAACTCAAACACATAGGGTTTACGAACCAGGTTGAGCCGTTTCCCATAAGACTTTCTGAATTCACCTCTCACGGAATCATTTGCCAAAGCAATCAAACCAGTCAGCTGAACAACATCAGGAGTGGGGAGCTTGTAGGCCACAGTCTTCCTCAGAGAACCCATAGTAGCACAATAGAAGGCAAGAAAACCTGAACCGGGGGAAACGGTACCTGCAACACAGACACACGTTAATGAAATGCAAATGAGTATGCAAAGCAATGTAAAATGCAATCATGCAGCAGGAGATCAAGACAACTGTGCTGTTGAAGAGATGAAGGTTCTATATCAACAAAACCACAATACTGCTCTGTCAAGAACAACCCTATCTCTGATGAGAAGAAAACCATGATATCGGACCATAAATCTGCCCTGTCAAGAAGACACATATATCTGAAGATGATGAGAAACCCCTGATGTCAGACTATAACTCTGCTCTGTCAAGAACAAATATATCTAATAATAAGGACTTCTGATACAGGACCATAACTCTGCTCTGTCAAGAACAAATACACATCTGATGATGAGAAGCTATGATACCAACAAAACTGATTCACTATCAAGAAAACTAGGTAGTCTGAAGGTTACGGTTTCCTGCAACAAACCCGACCCTGCTCACAGGTATGGGCCTAAACTGACACAAGTTCGGCATCCTATGCGGTCATCAGCGTCACAGACATTCAAGAGAGGTGACACGATACCTAGAAGGTGTGGCATCACCATCTCCTGAAGCGGCGTCACTCAGCTGAATTCCAAATGATCGGTCCCAAGAGTCGACAATCCTCCAAACCAACAACCTCTCAGGCCCAAAGTGCCAGAAAAGAAGTCAACCGGGAGAACCTCGTCTGAGCGTGGATTTCATGAGACACTAGTGCCTACAAAGCAAGCACGCGCCCACTAATTTCCACAACCAATGCTAGGTACACTCAAGCCTGGGTCTGGCTTCTCACTCATCAGAATGCCCCTCCCACAACAACATAGATAATCATATCATACTGAAAATAAAGTGCGATAAATAAACACAACCCAACAAGTAAACATACAAGCGCTAGGATTGACTCTCGCAGGGACGTTGGATCCCCAGATTGACTCGCATAAGGGACGTTGGATCCCAGGAAACTATCGATTCCCCAGCAGAGTCGCCAGCTGTCGCTACCGCGAAAATAAGGTGCCGACAAAACAGAAGAGTCACCACCTTTTGTTATTTATCCCTCAGAACGGGAAAGGAAACGATCGGAAAAACCTGACGAAAAGGTACAAGACAAGGTCATCGCAACCATTGTCTGGGTTCGGGAGTCGGTTACGCAAGGGGAAGGTATTAGCACCCCTCACGTCCATCGTACTCGATGGGATCCACGCTTGTTGTGTTTATCTGACAGGTTTGTTTACTATCTACCTATCAAGGTTGGTCTGAAAAGAAAAAAAAATGACTCGGCAAAGTGTCGCACTTTATGCCTACGTATTCTCATCAGAGAATGAGAAATCAGAGTCAACGTAGTTCGACTAACTACGGGTTATGGGGAAGGTGGCTCGCCAATAAGTCAGTATTGTGCCTACGTACTCTCAACAGGTATGAGAGATCATAGCTTACGTAGTTCGGGATAATACGGATTACGGGGGTTCAGATTCATCTGTTTTATCGAGTAGGGTTAACAAACAGTTCCAGCAGTTTGGTGTACGCAGCTCGAACCTTAGAGACTTAGGCGATACCGTTTGCGGTAGAACTGGGAGTTAACGACACTATTTTCTTCATAAAAGCTTCCTTCGAATTATGGGCCCACAGGGCAAAAAGGTTTGAAGTTTGTTTTCTGTCTTTTACGAAAGAACTGTTTTTTATGGATGTTTGCAACCGATATCGCACTAGAGACTATGACCTGAGAGTGAATGTGTCGCATGTCACCCAAAGGGTGCCATACTAAACATCCAGACTGTTGAAAAGAAACTCTCCAACACCCTTTCTCAGATAGCTTAAGGCTCGTAACGTACGACATCAGTTAACCTTTATTACTGTATCTTGATTTGTTTTGAGATGAGAAGAGAGAACAGGCTCAACTAAGGGGAGACTATCAAGTCCTAATGTTGTCATGCCAAGGATTCATCCTATGGTTGAGGTTTGAAACAGGGAACTCCTAGAAGTTATCATGCATGGGTTTCAACCTAAAGTTCTAATCATCACTTCCTTATCAAAGGAAGTGAGATTCCTAGGGGATCATGTCAATGATAAACAGAAACAGATAAAGCATCAGCTTAAACAGTAAACAGTAAACGATTGTAAAATGCATGCAATGTAAGTGAGGGAGGAAATGTGTGTGGGGCATCAGCCTCCACAAGCTCATCTCAACCTCAAACCAGATATGAATAACTGCAATCTGTCGCTACTGCGAAAATCGGCGCCGGCTGAACAGGAGAGTCGCCACCGTGCATTATTTATCCCAAAGAAGGGAAAGGAAATGCTCGAAGTAAACCTACCGCAAAGACGGGAAAGGAATGGTCATCGCAACCAAATCCTGGATTCGGGAGTCGGTTACGCAAGGGGAATGTATTAGCACCCCTCACGTCCGTCGTACTCGACGGGATCCACGCTTGTTTTCTAGTACGGATTGTTATTCTATCTATTCTACAGGTCAAGGGTTAAAAGAAAATAAAATGACTCGGCACAGTATCGCACTTTATGCCTACGTATTCCCGTCTGGCACGAGAAATCAGAGTCAACGTAGTTCGCCTACCTACGGGAAAGGAGGGGAAGGTTGCTCGCTAGGATATCGCATCCTATGCCTACGTACTTTCATACAACATGAAAGATCAGAGCAAACGTAGTTCGGGCTACGGAAGACACAGATTTGTCTGTTTGTTTTTTATCCTTTTGAAAAAGGTTTTCTCCTGATTATGGGTCCAAGCGGACAAAAATGACTCTTTGATTGGTTTACAGTCTTTTATGCAAGAAGTGTTTTTTAGTGTGTTTGCAATCTCTGACGCACTAGAGACTATGATTTGAGAGTGACTACGTCGTATGTCACCCTAAGGGTAACACACTAAGCAATCAGATTACTGAAGAGTGACCCTCCAGCAACCTTTTCTCAAATAGCTTAAGGCTCGTAACGTACGACATCGATTAACCTTATTACTGTGTTTTTGAATTGTTCCGAGATAGGAAGAGAAAGAAGCTCTAAAAAGCCTATGGTTGAAAAGGGAATCAAAACTACCCTAATGTTGTCATGCATGGATGAAAGCCTAATGTCTGTCATATTTCTCTCTTGCACAGAGGGAAACAGAGATCCTAGGGGATAAACGGCAAAAGAAACAGATACAAACAGTAAATAGTAAAAATGTATGCCATGCAGCAAGAAACAATAGGCAAAGTGAACAGCTTCACTTTAAACCTAAGGGGAAGATTAACAAACAATACAGCAAAGAAAAACACCAGCTCAGCAAGCCCCACCCGCTCCTACAGTAAGCAATCCAAACAGCACCCGCTCTGGCAGCTACAGTTGATACACAGTAAAAGGTTAGCAATAACAACTTGAGGCAAGATCCTATCTTCTCCTTCCAATGATATCCAAGCTCCAGCTAAGCTCTTATCTTCCAATAATCTTCAGCTTCAACAAGCACTGAGTTCCAACCTGCAAAACCCTAGCCTTCAACAGATATCCAGCTTTGACAGGTACAAGTTTCCTCTTCTAAAATCATCAATGAACTTCATCCTCAATAGGATTTTAACTTCAATGCAGACACTCACAAGAGAGAATCAAGTAATAGAGGAAGTTGGGATGTTGAGATGCTTAATGATAACCCAGGGAAATCATCAAGACCTTAACACATCTAGTGAAAGTTATCCTCAAGATTCTACCCAATCAAAGCAGGCTCTTCATCCCTCCTAAGGGGAGATGAAACCCTTTTTGGGGACCTTGTGTCATAGGATGGAATAGAGGTACAAGAAGCTCTCTATGTTTGACAGAAGAGAACAGTCTATTCTAGAGCTCTCCCTATATCTCCTATCTCCTAAGTCTTCAATCAACACCTTCAATCTCCAAGCTCCAAGGATCTTCTTGCATCCAACTTTGATTATTATCTTCAATCTTCTCTTTTGATTTCTTCATGCTCCATAAGCTCAAGCCAAGCCCATTACCCCAAAGAAAAGCCCAAAAGCCCAAGCAGACAAATAAAACCCCAAGAGGGCACACCAAACAAACACACCATTTGCAAAATATAGTGAAAATAGTAAAATAGTATTTAAGAGTCTAAGATTTATTCTAAGGGGATTTCTATATCTACCCTACATACCCTATATGTCCCATAACCTAATTCATGCAAAAAACCCCAAAAGAAAATGTTATAATGCACCTATGTTGAATTTGAACCCTAAAACTATCACCCTAATATTCTCTAATCAAAACTAATCAAGATTTAATCAAAAAAATGTGAAATAAATCTCTAAGGGAACTTAATGTTCTAATCTAACTAGTACAAAAAGAATGGAATCAAAATATGAGTTTAAGTGACTAAACAAAATTCACCAAAATGTATGTACAAACAAAAATGAGATAAAAGCTATTAAATGTGAAAATTCACCATAAATGGAAAAAAGCCTAAAATAATATTTTTATTTTCTTATAATTTTCTTGAAACCATTACCAAAATGTGGGAAAAAATCCCATGCTAAAAGGATTATTTTTGGATTTTTTATGCATTATTTTGTAACTATATGCAAACAAAATAAAATGAAAATTCAATTAAAATGGGGGGTGGTAACAACATTATTAGACTTTAGAACTCCATTGGGCCCAGAGAAGGGGGGGTGCTGATAGCATGCTGGGCCCATGTTCGCTAATTCAGAAAAAACAACAATAAAAAAACTAAGCCATGGGGGGGAGGGGGGGCAGAATAGCAACGAAATTGCTTGGTATTTCGTTCTGGGCCCCAAACTGGGGGTGTAAGCAGCAACAGGGCTTAAGGCCCAAACATATTACACATGGGGAGGGGGTTCGAATAGAAACCATGGGATGTGATCAGCAACTTGTGCAATGGGCCTAAGGCCCGAGATCCAATCATCTTCAGCCTCAGCAAAACCCTAAAACAATCCTCTAACACTTCAATCTTCCAATGTTACTGTTCACCCCTAACTGAGAAGCCCTAAACGGCGCTCAACCTCTCCCTCTCTGAAATCCTCTCACACATGCAAATCAAATCCCCAACATTCTCCACCATCACCAATCAAATCCCTCAAAGCTCAGTTCAACAAACCCTAATCTAACATTCACCTCACCAATCTGATACTCAATCCTAAACACCACGATTTTACCCTAATTTCATCGTCCCACCTAGCGCTAAATCCAGATGAACAAATTGCATGCATGCTTACAAGTTTAGAGAAAGATGAGCAAAAAAACCTGGAGAATCGGATGAAGACGGAGGTTCTGGAAGACTTCTTAAAGATTCTGGAGACTGATGAAGTCACCGAAGATCAACGGCGAAGATCCCTTGCGGTTGTTGAAGAACTATGAAGAAACCTGGAGACGATCTGGCGCGCAATGAAGAACGTTCTTCACGTTCTTGATGATGAACGCTGAAGGTTCTTGGACGGAAGAACTTCACGCGAGAATCTGGAGCGGACGAAGTTGATTGAAGATCGTTCGTGGATGCGTGTGGATCTGAAGAATCTCAGATGACGATTTTTTTCTGGAAAAAGGATGGTGAAGAACACAAGCTGATACTGAACTGAATCTGGAATCGATTGGAGGTAGTTGGATATTCTTGAGGAAAGTTGAAGATTTCTGGAAAAAATGCTACGATTGTGGTGAATCGGTGGAGAATTGGTGATGGTTGATGAAGAACATGCAGATGTTCGTCGATAGTTCTGGAAAAATGATGGAGATTATGACGAAGTTTCCGGCGAGAATTGACTTTCCGGTGATGATGGATGGAGGCGGATCAGTGAAGAAGATGAAGTTGGAAGGTGTTTGGGGGGAATTCTGGGTTGTTTTGCAGTTTCCGGTGGGTGTACCGGTCTCCGGCGACGGTTACGGTGGAGAGGCCGGTGGCTGCATGGCCGACGGTGAGGTTTTCCGGCGAGGTGGGGTAGTGGGACAGGTGGCGAGAGGAGTGGAACGAGGGTGTTACACGTGTGGAGGCGGAGGTTGAGGAATGGACAAGTGTGAGGAGAGAGGGGAAACATGGCAGATGCTGAGAGTGTGAGAGAATGAGGTGTCCAGCCCAGAGTTGTACGCGTGGCTACGTATTTATACTGCCAAGTGGCACTGCAAATGGATCTTTTGACTGGGCCTGATTAAGCTGAAAAATATCTAAAAACTATTATTTAATTTCTAAAAAATTATCTTTAAAAACCCTAATTAATTCTGAAAAAACACAAATAAAATCTAAAAATCTTTATTATCTATTAAATCTCTAAAAAAATAAAATCTATTTAAAACTCTAAAAATTATTAAAAAAAATCTATTAAATCCAGAAAAATAAAAGAAAATGCATTAAAAATCCAGAAAAATAAAAGAAAAATCCTAAAAATGCCAGGAGGCCGATTAAATCGAATGAAACCCAACTGCGCAACCGTAGCGAAACCCGGGCACCGAGATGGCCTGAAAACACAGGGAACGAGCACCAATTCTCAACAGACTTTTATTCCAACCGGCCTGAACTGCCTGAAACGCCAGGGGCTGTAATCCCGATAAAAATCAATCTGACTGAGGAAAATGCCATGTATGTGATATGCGAATGCGAATGCAAAATGCGTCGAAACATAAACCAGATATGGGGACCGGTTGGTCAAATTTTAGGGTGCAACAGCTGCCCCTATTCAAGCGGCTTGGACCTGACTGGGTGAAACGCGCGCAACCTTCAGACAATCGAGGTACGAGACAGTTGAATACCAATAAAACCTGGAAATTTGCCAACGGCAAAAAATAAACCGCAAAATAACTGCACCACTACTTGGGGAACAATATCCACAAATCTGATTTCAACACTATTTTGTCAATATTGGAATAAACTTAATGACTTCACTGGGAGAATACTTTTGTCGAGTATAAGAACGCGATTCTGTCTTGTCATGGGACACATACTATGTTCCCTGCGGGGAAATCATCCGTCTAGATACAAGAAAGTTCATTCGCCTATCTCTCACGGGACACATGCGTCGGTCTAGTAACACTTCGTCTTCCTATCCAATACGGGAATATCCTTTTGTTTATATCACACAAACTCTTCATCCGCCTATCCAATGCGGGAATACACTTCTGCCAAATCACAGGAAATCTTCTTCCGCCTATCCAATACGAGAATACACTTCTGCCTACATCACAGGAAAATCTTCATCCGCCTATCCAATACGGGAATACACTTCTGCCTACAATACAGGAAAATCTTCTTCCGCCTATCCAATACGGGAATATACTTCTGCCTACAACACAGGAAAATCTTCATCCGCCTATCCAATATGGGAACATACTTCGGTCTATATCACAGGAAATCTTCATCCGCCTATCCAATACGGGAACACACTTCTGCCTACAACACAGGAAAATCTTCATCCGCCTATCCAATACGGGAACACACTTCTTCCTATAACACAGGAAAATCTTCTTCATCCGCCTATCCAATACGGGAATACACTTCTGCCTACAACACAGGAAAATCTTCATCCGCCTATCCAATACGGGAATACACTTCTGCCTACAACACAGGAAAATCTTCTTCCGCCTATCCAATACGGGAATATACTTCTCTCTACATCACAAGAAAATCTTCATCCGCCTATCCAATACGGGAATACACTTCTGTCTATATCACATGAAAATCTTCTCGGACATAGCTTCTTTGCCTATTCGCTGCAGTAACTAACTCCGCTGGGGATATTCTGAAAACAACTGTCAAACACTCGTCTTGATAACAAGTGGCTACTTCTGAACTTTGGTTTTATGAAAACCTGAAACGCTGCCGCAGAAACAAATCTTGAAGAAAACATTCCGCTGGCCGGATACAGTACCGCCTCAATTGGCAACTCTGTGGGGAAAATAATAAACTGAACTATGTCATCATACGTCTCCCGGCGAGACCTCGATTTTCTGGTAATATCTGAGCTTTTAGAACTCCATACTCCTATTGAGAACCACACCTGAAAGCAAAAAGTCAACCAACCTGATCTATGTTTCAAAATTCGTATGTTTGATAATGGCGTAATGCTCCATACAATATGGAAATGCTACACGTTTTTTTTGTTTGGTGGATGCAAATATGACACTATATGCCGATGCAAATGCAGGCTCGAACTGCTGGGATAGCTCTAACAAGCTTGCTTCATCAATCTTGGCCGTCGAGGACAAATATCACCCTGCTGGGGAGTGAACGGGCATCACAAAGTATTCTGGCAAAATAAATGCCAGGACACACAACCAACTCTGTCGGGGAGAGTTTTAACCTTCGATTTCCACTGGGAGGAAAGAAAACACTTGCTGAAAAGAGAGAACTCCGCTGGGGACGAAACGACTCTCTTGGGGAAAATAAACTGACTCCGTTGGGGAGAATAAATGACCCTACTGGGAAGGGAATCTCTACTGGGGAGAGTAGACTGTCTGGGTACAGCTCACAAGTTTGGAAATATTAGTCTTCTGAGGCTAAACAACTCTGCTCGGGATAGGGAATCCTTTTGGGGGACACCACACTGTCTGAATACAGCCTACAATCTTGGAATCATCAATTCTGTTGAGGACAAATGACCCTGCTGGGAAAAGTAAACCATCTGGCTACAGTTTACAAACTCGGGACTGAGGATAGACATCCTATGGCGAGCATCCCTCTTGACCTGCTGGAGAATATCCTTTGGATAAGCTGCGACTAGCTGGGGAAACTGATCCTTCTTCAGTAAAGAACATTGTCATCTCAGCTTCGGGAAATGAAGTGCGACCTGCGTGGAGATTCACTTCACATAATGATCAAGTCTTTCATCAAAAGCCTCTGGTTAGGGCAACATGAACTCTATTCCTTCTCGGAAATTTTCCCCAAAAATACCAACATGCCCCAGTCTGAGCATTTCATCTGGAAAGGAAAGGCTAGCCATAGTGCTACTCACAATACCTTGCCCCTGAATCGGCACCAACCTTCTGATAAGGACTCTTTGATCTCTGTACCCTGACAGTTAGATCTGAACTGTTTCTGCACGTTAAACCCAAAAGAATGTCCCAACAACATCTTTTGTTTTTAGGGTGATCTGCCCCGGTCTTGCAATAATCTTTTGCCCCTGATTGACTTATTCGTGGAGCAATGCCCATAGCTGCGAGAGGTTTGCCAAATCTCGACCTAATTGCCCCAGATTAACTGATTCTCGAATGTACGACTTTACTGGGGATAACCGAACGTGCCAAGTAGGATGGGGCTTCTGTACATCCGTGATAGGTCATACACTCCTGATGCTGGACAATACCCTGTCTGAATTCAAGGCTTCTAGTAGAAGGGTCAATGGATGGCAGCACGATTTCCCGATATTTGTCTCAAACTTGAAGATTGGCTGAATATGCTCAAGTAACTCTGAGTAACTCTGATGACACTGAGAAGAACAATTCTTTCGCCTCTGTTATGCCCCGGCCTGCAGGAACCTCTGTGGGATAGTCTGAAAATCTGTACCCTGACGGTTTGATATGAACTACCCCGGTATTTTGAACTTCAGCGAGATACTTCGAATCGAAGGCCTCTCGAATAAAGAATAAGCCCTGCGCTCTTAGGATGGCATGTCCCTGTCTGCAATGACTTTGCCTTAATCTGGTTCTTGGAAAAACCCACTCTGAACCGAAAGCACCTTGCTACAATACGACCTTGCGATGGCTTACCCCGGTGTTTGCACGACGAAAGGATTCCCTCAATTCAACAACTATCAACATAGTGACTTGCCCCTGAACGAGCATTGAGCGACTTAACCTGCCCTGATCAAACATAGCATTCTGGATAACTACCCCTGATTGGCTCTCGAGAAGATTCACTTCTGATCAACTGTTTCTCAAGTAAACTGCCCCATAATCAATCGATGCTTCGGGATTGGTCCTCAGACCGACTGATTCTGAACTCACTGAAGGTCAATGCCCCAAATTTACAGGGTTTCACAACATACACCATTCTGGTCCAGACTGCTGAATTATTCAGTCCTGTTTGATTATTCCCTGGTGGAATTTCCTTCCTGTCAACTACCGACCTGCAAGTAAAATTGTTCAGTCCCGAATGGTAATTTTAATGCAGTGTTCATGCAAATTTTGAAAAAAATGTGTTGTCACTCATTTACGTGTCATGATTGTGAGTGACGAATGAACCAAAGTTCAAACGTATAACTTACGTGATCATTGAAAAATACAACAAGGATATGACTAGCAAATCAAGAGGGAGTCAGGTTACTCAACCTTACCGTAATGCGCCTTCAGAATAAACCTTGCCTCAATTAGGTCTTTTAAGGGTTGTATCGTGGTCGGGTTCACGGTTCGTGAAACAAAGGATATTTGGCTCAAATTATGATTTGTACCCACCCCTTCTACGTGATGATCTCTGATCCTAAAGTTCAGTTAACCTGGCTCGAGCGCTCGCCTCTTCGAGAGGTATGTTGAATAGTAGGAACCACGGTTAAAGAATTCACAAGGTTTTTTGGAGCGACAGTTACTCCTTTCCCGTTTTCGGTGTCTGTATCCACACAACTTTGTCCTTGTTCGAGGATTTTTCTTTTTATATCCTTTCTTTTTCATTCTTTCGATTCCCTATTTTTTTTTGCCTGGACTGACTCCTTTTGAGTTCTTTTCGATTTTTTCTTTTGAAGTCCAGCGGGATGCCCTAATTTTTGCCTAAGTATTAGCTTTCCAGCTTTTTCTTTTTCTTTTTACTTAGCGGGCTCTCTTATTCTTTCTTTTTTCTCTTGGAACAAAGTCGTGTGACACTGATTGTCTTGATTGCTCTGAAAGGATTGTAACTGTCTTACTCCTGATTGGTGAGGTTTAACCATTGTTGGTCGAGGAGATACTACCTCTTGAGAGGCATAAACTGTGACTGGTCCTCGAAAGGCAACACTCCTCTATAAGACTTGAACGCTCAGTCAAGCTAACTAACAACTACCCTGCCCTGGGTTAAGATGTGAGGGTTTTAAAAGTCCAAAAACCTTCTACTTCCTGGCTCGAAGTGGTTAACAAGGGACTAACTCCTTATATCTCTAGTGTTTAGGGGATTTGAAACAATGCCTTGTACGTCATCGACAAGGTTTTATCTGAAAGCATATGATCATCGGTTATGAGTATTCAGTTTCGTCATCCTCCCTCCAGTCTTTGCTAATCATAGTGACAAAGTGGGGTAAATAAAAAATGCAAGTGTCAGTGCAATGCAGTAAATGAGCGACAGCGACATGATTAATTCAGAAAAATGCATAGTCACTTTATCAATATTACCATTCGAAACAAACAATATTTAACAGCAAGTAGTAACTAACAGAAAAGAAACTACAAATGCAAATGATAACAGCCCAAGGACTGCCAATGCTGAGGGTGTTGGCCTGTCTGGACCACTGGCTTCTCGAAAATAAACCCTCGGAATCTGCGAGCTCAGACAGCTGAGAGGTAAGCGTGAACAGACAGAACTCCTTCTGGAAAGGAGATGCACTCTTGGTCGATCGACTGTTATACTGTCTCCTAAAAGCTTTGCAATCTTCATTTGAGTTCCCCGGGGATCCGCCATGGTAACTACACTGAACGTGGGGATTTCACCTAGGAGGATAAGGTTCTGGCACAGGCTTAAGAGCTGTAAGTTTCGCCAAAGAATTCTGGATCAAAGATGGCCGCAACTGGCTACACGACATAGGCACTGAGTGGGAAGGAGCATTCCTCCATTCCAAGTCGTTACGAGGTCTGTTCGGATTCTGGCGCTGATTCTGATAACCTCGGCCACGAGGTCTCTGATTTGCAAGAGGGGCGACATAAAGTTCTGAATATGGTGCCCCGGGCACAGTTGTCTGTCCAGGATAACGAGACACAGAAGATACTGACCTCTGAGAAGATGAAGAACCAACAGGCTTCAACGACTCATCTCGAGGATACTCAACATCTGGCATGATTGCATTGATCACAACTCCTTCTTCATTTTGATAATCATAAAGAGATTCAGCTTCACTAGCCTGACCGTTTGAAATAATCTGAATTTTCCCGATTTTGTGGCATGCTCAATGCGTTCCCCAAATCAAGTCAGAAAAATTTGACGTAACTCCAAGCATTCTTTCGAGGTACGGGCTCTCCAGGGAGTTTACAAACATGCTCATTAACCCTCAGTCTAGGAGCGACGGCTTCACTCTGGCAGCAAATTCTCTCCATCTCTGAACATACTTCCTGAAAGGTTCATCGTTCCTTTGAGACGATTCTTGCAACTGCATGCGACTAGGAGCCATGTCTAGATTATAATCGTACTGCTTCAGCAAAGCTCTGGCTAAACGCACCCATGATCGGATCTGATCGCTCTCTAACTGCATATACCAACTCAGAGATGCCCCAGTCAGACTATCCTGAAAGCAGTGAATCATCAACTTGTCGTCTTGCACAAACGAAGTCATTCTTCGGCAGAACATCGCCCAATGTTGCTTCGGACAACAATCCCCTCTGTACTTCTCAAATCTCGGCTCTTTGAACTTCGGAGGTAACACCAGGCCAGGAACCAAACACATGTTTGCAGCATTCATGTTAACAGCATCTTTGACTTTCAAGGCTTTCACCCCTTCTTCCAACACTCGGAGCCGTCTATCATACTCAAGTGCTCTTGGGTCTTCAGTCCTTGCTACTGGGATCTCTCTTCGGATATTCGCCATAGGGGGGACACCACCTTGACTGTTGATAAGAGGTGGTCGTTCATTGCTGACAACAAACTACTCACATCGATCTCGGTCCCTGACGGGAGGTTGCACAAACTGGTCTGCAGTAAGGTGGTTCACTTGTGGGAAGTCTTCGTCATGCAGGGAACCATACAAAGGATTGGACGTCGCAGTGAACCCTGACAAGGTATCAACAAACCGGAAGTGGCTCTCTGACATAGCTACCAACAACCTTCCGCTGACTTCACTGCTCAATTCTGCCCCAATCTATTTCAACCCCTTGGTCGTCTTCTACCAATCAACACTTGCTCAGACCAATCACCGGAGGATTACCCTCAGAATCAAAGCAACGGCTGGATAAGAGCTCTGGCTAGCTGGAGAATGATATGCAACATGATGCAAACATGTTTATGCAAATGCAATGCAATATGCAGCAAATACGGGATCACAGCCCCCACAATCTCTGAATACTGCTGCGCTGCTGACTGAGTACGTTCTCTCTGACGAGAAGACCAAAATACCGGGTTGTCTGGAAGTCAAGTTTCCTGCAAAAACCCTCCCACGCACGGGTATGAACCTAAACTGACGCAAGCTCGGCATCCTATGCGGTCATCAGTGTCACAGACTTTCAAGACTGATGATACGATACCCAAAAGGTGTGGCATCATCATATCCTGAAGAGGCCCTCCTCAGCCAACTTCCAATTGATAGGCTCCCGGAGTTGACAATCCTCGGGTCAGACAACTTGTCAAGCCCTAAGGGCCAGGCAAGAAGCATCAAAGAGAATCTCGTCCGAGTGAGATTTCGCGGCTAGCTGGTGCGAGCTAAGCAAGCAAGCTAACCACTACTCTCTCTCTAAATCTATATGTGTACTCAAGCCTGGGTTTGGCTTATCTCTCAATAGATTACCCCCTACCCACAACAGCAATGATAATATAAGGCTGGTAATAACATTGCGGAAAGTAAAGACAGAATAGTAAACCTATACAACACCCCTGACGGGAAAACAAGCGCTAGGATTGACTCGCATAGGGGATGCTACTATCCCCAGCAGAGTCGCCAGCTGTCGCTACTACGAAAATCGGCACCGGCTGAACAGAAGAGTCGCCACCGTGCATTATTCATCCCAAAGAAGGGAAAGGAAACGCTCGAAGTAAACCTACCGCAAAGACGGGAAAGGAATGGTCATCGCAACCAAATCCTGGATTCGGGAGTCGGTTACGCAAGGGGAAGGTATTAGCACCCCTCACGTCCGTCGTACTCGACGGGATCCACGCTTGTTTTCTAGTACGGATTGTTATTCTATCTATTCTACAGGTCAAGGGTTAAAAGAAAATAAAATGACTCGGCAAAGTATCGCACTTTATGCTTACGTATTCCCGCCTGGCACGAGAAATCAGAGTCAACGTAGTTCGCCTACCTACGGGAAAGGAGGGGAAGGTTGCTCGCTAGGATATCGTATCCTATGCCTACGTACTTTCATACAGCATGAAAGATCAGAGCAAACATAGTTCGGGCTACGGAAGACACAGATTTGTCTGTTTGTTTTTTATCCTTCTGAAAAAGGTTTTCTCCTGATTATGGGTCCAAGCGGACAAAAATGACTCTTTGATTGGTTTACAGTCTTTTACGCAAGAAGTGTTTTTTAGTGTGTTTGCAATCTCTGACGTACTAGAGACTATGATTTGAGAGTGACTACGTCGTATGTCACCCTAAGGGTAACACACTAAGTAATCAGATTACTGAAGAGTGACCCTCCAGCAACCTTTTCTCAAATAGCTTAAGGCTCGTAACGTACGACATCGATTAACCTTATTACTGTGCTTTTGAATTGTTCTGAGATAAGAAGAGAAAGAAGCTCTAAAAAGCCTATGGTTGAAAAGGGAATCAAAACTACCCTAATGTTGTCATGCATGGATGAAAGCCTAATGTCTGTCATATTTCTCTCTTGCACAGAGGGAAACAGAGATCCTAGGGGATAAACGGCAAAAGAAACAGATACAAACAGTAAACAGTAAAAATGTATGCCATGCAGCAAGAAACAATAGGCAAAGTGAACAACTTCACTTTAAACCTAAGGGGAAGATTAACAAACAATACAGCAAAGAAAAACACCAGCTCAGCAAGCCCCACCCGCTCCTACAGTAAGCAATCCAAACAGCACCCGCTCTGGCAGCTACAGTTGATACACAGCAAAAGGTTAGCAATAACAACTTGAGGCAATATCCTATCTTCTCCTTCCAATGATATCCAAGCTCCAGCTAAGCTCTTATCTTCCAATAATCTTCAGCTTCAACAAGCACTAAGTTCCAACCTGCAAAACCCTAGCCTTCAACAGATATCCAACTTTGAAAGGTACAAGTTTCCTCTTCTAAAATCATCAATGAACTTCATCCTCAATAGGATTTTAACTTCAATGCAGACACTCACAAGAGAGAATCAAGTAATAGAGGAAGTTGGGATGTTGAGATGCTTAATGATAACCCAGGGAAATCATCAAAACCTTAACACATCTAGTGAAAGTTATCCTCAAGATTCTACCCAATCAAAGCAGGCTCTACATCCCTCCTAAGGAGAGATGAAACCCTTTTTGGGGACCTTGTGTCATAGGATGGAATAGAGGTACAAGAAGCTCTCTATGTTTGACAGAAGAGAACAGTCTATTCTAGAGCTCTCCCTATATCTCCTATCTCCTAAGTCTTCAATCAACACCTTCAATCTCCAAGCTCCAAGGATCTTCTTGCATCCAACTTTGATTATTATCTTCAATCTTCTCTTTTGATTTCTTCATGCTCCATAAGCTCAAGCCAAGCCCATTACCCCAAAGAAAAGCCCAAAAGCCCAAGCAGACAAATAAAACCCCAAGAGGGCACACCAAACAAACACACCATTTGCAAAATATACTGAAAATAGTAAAATAGTATTTAAGAGTCTAAGATTTATTCTAAGGGGATTTCTATATCTACCCTACATACCCTATATGTCCCATAACCTAATTCATGCTAAAAACCCCAAAAGAAAATGTTATAATGCACCTATGTTGAGTTTGAACCCTAAAACTATCACCCTAATGTTCTCTAATCAAAACTAATCAAGATTTAATCACAAAAATGTGAAATAAATCTCTAAGGGAACTTAATGTTCTAATCTAACTAGTACAAAAAGAATGGAATCAAAATATGAGTTTAAGTGACTAAACAAAATTCACCAAAATGTATGTACAAACAAAAATGAGATAAAAGCTATTAAATGTGAAAATTCACCATAAATGGAAAAAAAAGCCTAAAATAATATTTTTATTTTCTTATAATTTTCTTGAAACCATTACCAAAATGTGGGAAAAAATCCCATGCTAAAAGGATTATTTTTGGATTTTTTATGCATTATTTTGTAACTATATGCAAACAAAATAAAATGAAAATTCAATTAAAATGGGGGGGGTGGTAACAGCATTATTAGACTTTAGAACTCCATTGGGCCCAGAGAAGGGGGGTGTTGATAGCACGCTGGGCCCATGTTCGCAAATTCAGAAAAAACTACAATAAAAAAACTAAGCCAGGGGGGGCAGAATAGCAACGAAATTTCTTGGTATTTCGTTCTGGGCCCCAAACTGGGGGTGTAAGCAGCAACAGGGCTTAAGGCCCAAATGTATTACACATGGGGAGGGGGTTCGAATGCAAACCATGGGATGTGATCAGCAACTTGTGCAATGGGCCTAAGGCCTGGGATCCAATCATCTTCAGCCTCAGCAAAACCCTAAAAAAATCCTCTAACACTTCAATCTTCCAATGTTACTGTTCACCCCTAACTGAGAAGCCCTAAACGGCGCTCAACCTCTCCCTCTCTGAAATCCTCTCACACATGCAAATCAAATCCCCAACGTTCTCCACCATCACCAATCAAATCCCTCAAAGCTCAGTTCAACAAACCCTAATCTAACATTCACCTCACCAATCTGATACTCAATCCTAAACACCGCGATTTTACCCTAATTTCATCGTCCCACCTAGCGCTAAATACAGATGAACAAATTGCATGCATGCTTACAAGTTTAGAGAAAGATGAGCAAAAATACCTGGAGAATCGGATGAAGACGGAGGTTCTGGAATACTTCTTGAAGATTCTGGAGACTGATGAAGTCACCGAAGATCAACGGCGAAGATCCCTTGCGGTTGTTGAAGAACCATGAAGAAACCTGGAGACGATTTGGCGCGCGATGAAGAACGTTCTTCACGTTCTTGATGATGAACGCTGAAGGTTCTTGGACGGAAGAACTTCACGCGAGAATCTGGAGCGGACGAAGTTGATTGAAGATCGTTCGTGGATGCGTGTGGATCTGAAGAATCTCAGATGACGATTTTTTTCTGGAAAAAGGATGGTGAAGAACACAAGCTGATGCTGAACTGAATCTGGAATCGATTGGAGGTAGTTGGATATTCTTGAGGAGAGTTGAAGATTTCTGGAAAAAATGCTACGATTGTGGTGAATCGGTGGAGAATTGGTGATGGTTGATGAAGAACATGCAGATGTTCGTCGATAGTTCTGGAAAAATGATGGAGATTATGACGAAGTTTCCGGCGAGAATTGACTTTCCTGTGATGATGGATGGTGGCGGATCAGTGAAGAAGATGAAGTTGGAAGGTGTTTGGGGGGGAATTCTGGGTTGTTTTGCAGTTTCCGGTGGGTGTACCGGTCTCCGGCGACGGTTACGGTGGAGAGGCCGGCGGTGAGGTTTTCCGGCGAGGTGGGGTAGTGGGACAGGTGGCGAGAGGAGTGGAACGAGGGTGTTACAGTGTGGAGGCGGAGGTTGAGGAATGGACAAGTGTGAGGAGAGAGGGGAAACGTGGCAGATGCTGAGAGTGTGAGAGAATGAGGTGTCCAGCCCAGAGCTGTACGTGTGGCCACGTATTTATACTGCCAAGTGGCACTGCAAATGGATCTTTTGACTGGGCCTGATCTGGATACTGGCCCACTTGGATAATGACCTGACTTAATGATGATTAAGGGCTAATAAAATTTGATTAACTGCAAAAAATTAAAACTGAAAAAAACCTAATTAAACTATAAAACAAAATAAACTCCTAATTAAAATCTATTATTAAACCTAATTAACTAAAAACGAAAATTAAGAAATAAACTCCTAATTAAGCTGAAAAATATCTAAAAACTATTATTTAATTTCTAAAAAATTATCTTTAAAAACCCTAATTGATTCTGAAAAAACACAAATAAAATCTAAAAATCTTTATTATCTATTAAATCTCTAAAAAAAGAAAATCTATTTAAAACTCTAAAAATTATAAAAAAAAATCTATTAAATCCAGAAAAATAAAAGAAAATGCATTAAAAATCCAGAAAAATTAAAGAAAAATCCTAAAAATGCCAGGAGGCCGATTAAATCGAATGAAACCCAACTGCGCAACCGTAGCGAAACCCGGGCACCGAGATGGCCTGAAAACACAGGGAACGAGCACCAATTCTCAACAAACTTTTATTCCAACCGGCCTGAACTGCTTGAAACGCCAGGGGCTGTAATCCCGATAAAAATCAATCTGATTGAGGAAAATGCCATGTATGCAATATGCGAATGCGAATGCAAAATGCATCGAAACATAAACCAGATATGGGGACCGGTTGGTCAAATTTTAGGGTGCAACACAATCATACAGAAGAAAAAACCATGTTATCAAGCAAAATATAATAACTGCAATCATACAGAGGAAATAACATGCTATCAAGCAAAATATAACAGACCACATAGGCAAGGGAGCTGGGCTCTACCGAATACCCGCAAGCAAAGTCATACAGTAAAAATACAAGCAGAGGGAGCAACTCAACCTCTAGTGCAATCATGCTCTTAGCCTAAATCAATCTAAACATGAACTTATTCTAATGCATCAGGCAAATCAAACAAGTCACATCAATACAGTTGCACAGCAAGCAAACAGACAAGAAAAGAAAGCAAATCAATAGCAAAGCTCCTCCGACAGTAGCTTGGTCCTCAGTCTTCAACTGCTCTTTAAGGCTATCATCTTCAATAGCAAGTATCAACTTGCTTCTTCAAGCTTTTAACACATCAAACCCAAGTGTCAACTCATCCTTCTTCTTCAAGCTTCAGCTCTAAGCATACTCCACTTTCAGGCTTCAACCCCAATAGCAAGTATCAACATGGCTCCTCCAGGCTCCCAATGTATCAAACATACAAGTATCAACTTGTTCCTCTCAAGCTTCAGCTCTTTCTCCAATCTCAATTTGATCCTTTTCACAAGTATCAACTTGCTCCTCTTGATCTTCAAGCTTCAGCTTCAATGGCAGTCTTCAGACAAAGGGAAATGCAACCTCTAGCATCTTCAATCTTCTAACAGGGAATTCCATCCTCTAGCAAGGGAGAAAAATTTATCTAACAAGAGTAAGGTTTGGACAATAGGCAGCAGAGTGAGGACCAAAGGTCACCACTAAGCACTCCATCATCATAGAAAGGAACCCTCAAAGGTTCTACCAACTTGGGAAGAGCCACACATCCTACCAAAGGAGGGATGAGGCCTTCACAAGGGGACCTTACATCATAGGGAAGAATGGAAGTGATCAACACCTTCCATGTTTATGAAAAGAAGAGAATCTATCTAGAAGCTCTGTCTACAAACCCTAATCCTAACACCTAAACAAAGCTACACCAAAAGAAGGGAAAGCTTCACATCCAAGCTTTTTCAAGCACTCCATAGTAGCCCCAAGCTTGTCTTCAACATCATCCAAGAGCAAGCAAAGCAACACCCTAATCTAAGGGAACTAAAGAAATCAATCTAGTTGGAATAACAAGCTAGGATCACCTAAAACCTAGTACTAAAGTTAGTCTTAACTAAAATACTAAAACCAATTGTAAAAATCCTACAAAAATAACTATGGGACCCTGATTCAATCATGAATCTACCATACAAAATCCAGAGTTTGAATCATTCACCAAGTCCTAGAAATAAAACCTACATCACAAGGTACTAAGCATAAACCCTAAAAAATAGAGCACCTAAAGTTTCAACTTAAAACACTATCTAATTTCATCACAAAAATGTGAGAAAAATCTAAGTGGAACATGCATATCTATGCTAGCTACACACAAAAAATCAAGGCAAGAATCATCACCAAATGCTCAAAAACAATTCACCAAAACAAGGTATCAACCATGGCCATTTTAATATCAATTAATATTCAAAAAATGCAAATAAAATCACAAATGCATGAATTCTTAATATTTTTAATCTATAAAATTCTAGATTCAATCATGAATCAGGGGAAAAAAGTTTGGAATTAATTGAGTTAATTTCCTATTTTTTATGAATTAATCTCTAAGTCATATGAAATGCACAAAATAAAAGAAAATAAAAGAAATTGATAAAAAGCGCGTGGAAAATAGCAAGTATTAACAGTTTAATTCTTGGGTTGGGCCAGAAAGGGGGTGTGACTAACAAGGACTTCATAGGCCCAGGCGCTTGGATCGACTTGCATTATCTTCAACAATTAAAATGAAAGAAAAACACACACAAGCCAGGATTCGAACTCACACTCCTTCAGTCCATTCAATGAGTAAGTAAAACAGTGAGTTTTGGGAGAGGGGTACGTGGCTCAACACACGCGCTTAGATTAATGGACCAAGTCAAGTCTTCAGCCTGAATGGAGGGTGGAGATTTCATCTTCAACCTTTTAAACCTGTAAGTCAGCGCGCGCAGGGCCCATCGCCGGTGGCTTTTCCGGCCACCCCTGTGGAACCCTAACTTCTTCTACAGCCAACCATTTGCCACGATTCCTGAATGAATCTTGACCAAAATCTTCCCAGCAATTTAACCATACCAATCATTCATCCTCAAAACGCATGAATCGCGAAATATCAATCTCAACCAAAAATGGCATCTGACCTAAATCATCTCTAATCAAGCAATTAAACATCCTAAATCCAACTACTCACCATCAGGATCCTAACCGCATATGAATTTCTATCTATCACTGCCTAAATCATGCATAATCAAGAAATTCACCAACCTGTGTTCAAGCTTGCAACAGAAGTGGTTCTTACACGATTCAGCCTCCACAACAATCCAGATTCACTCCAAATTTTCCTCTGAAGCTAATGCACACCTCAAATTGGCTTGGTTCTTCCTTGAACTCAAACTTCAATCTCAACTTGCATTCATGAAACTTAGATCTCCCTCTCTGCAACCAGCTTCAATTCCTTCCAAAAAAAATGGCTGAGTTCACTCAATGACTTATATAGAAGTGATTGGGATTGTCTAGAAACTTCTGGATTCATCCAAATGAGATTTTGGATTTTCAAAATCTCTTCAAAATCTCATCCATGGAAATTACCATTCTGACTTCCTTTGGGCATGGCTATGCTTGTAATCAAATTCTCATGAGATTTTGAATGAGTTTGATGAGTTATCTTCCTTGTTTGCAAGCCAAAGGTATGAATTGGATATGTTGCTTCATCATGAAGAAATGAAATGGAATGTTATGCAAATGACCTCAAATAACAATTCTAACATTGCCATTGTTTCTAAAATCATTTTTCCAATCAATTTGACCTATAATTTTGTTTCATTTGGTCACAAAATGAATTATTTGCCATTAAATCCTTTTAATTCTTTCTTTTTTTCAAAATTTCTTGAACCAAGTCTCTCCTTGAGCCATTTCAATGCCTCCTTGATGCATGGTCAAGGTTAAAACCCCATTTTGAGAAACTTTCTAGTTGAACAAAATTTCATTTGAGGCCTCTAAGTTGGTGAAAATGGTCTATGATCATAAATGACCAATAATCACCAAATGTCCAAAATACCCTTGACTTGTCCAAGCCATAGGTTTAGTTCTACAAACCCTATCAAGGACTTCTAGTACTCTCTAGAAAGCTAAGAGAATAAGGAACAACATTCATGTTGACCAAAAGTTCATAGGAATCATCCTTCTAGGGAAAAAGTGTCATGCAAGTTGGGTAACTTTCAAGCTCCAAATTCACATACCTCAGATGACTTGTAACTTGTCAAAGCCATAACTTGAGTTCTACAAATCCTATCAAGGACTTCTAGCACTAAAATTAAAGCTAAGATCATGATCTACAACAATCATGTTGGGGGCAAGATGATATGACAATCACATCTTGAGCTAAATTGCCTTGAAGATAGGGGTCAAACTAGGGGATTTTACACTATCAAGCCTTAGAAACCCTAGCTGGAAACTTCTCAAACTCTTCAATCATGATGAGTTAACCTTGGAATCATCCTTATAACATCTCAATGTATCAATCCATGATAACATGGCCCTTGAATTAGGTCTCAACCTTCTTTAAATCATCAGTTGACTTAGGGTTGACCCAGTCAAACCCTAGCTGCACCAATCATGGCTGAGACTTCTAAATCTTGCACAATGACCTGTCTAGGCCTCAAAGTGATCTTCAACACTTCTCATGAGCTCTCTCAAGACCTCAAGTCTAACTTCATGGCTTCAGAATCATCTGATGGCTTTCCACAACTTTCAAATTAGGAGACCTACCCTCTTGGCTTCAACCACTATCTCTGAGGATCTTTCAACTTCTCTGACAAGGATATCAACCCTTGAACACTTGAATAACCTTCTTAACTAGCTTCAAAGTCTTGTGTAGCCTTTTATTGGTAATCATACCTCTTGATCTCCTGCATACATGTCAATGAAATGTAAATGACAATGCTAATGTGAATGAAATGAAACATAAGCTAGGTAAAGAAAAGTTGGGCAAATTTTAGGGTGCAACACCCATGGACACCAACCTTAGGATCTATGAAATTTTGATATTAATGATTATAGGAATACCTTGATGAATATAATGAGAAAGATTTTTAGACAATGACAATGATAATTCTAAAATACAACAGTGTAGAAACAAGTGTTTGACACTGGTTGGCTTGTGGATTTTGCTCAACCGGTACTCGTAATGTCTTGAAAACTCTTCGAATGGGGATAAAAAGAGATAATTTTCTTATAGCATGATATATTTGAGATCATAGCCTATATATAGAATGATGATCATTTATAATTCTCATTATTTCGAAATGGATTATCTTGACATCCACTTATATTTAAGCACATATTCATTTAAAGAATTAATTATTTTATTTACTTACTCAACCCATTAAGACTCTTATATATATATATATATATATATATATATATATATATATATATATATATATATATATATATATATATATATATATATATATATATATATATATATATATATATATATATATATATATATATATATATATATATATATATATATATATATATATATATATATATATATATATATATATATATATATATATATATATATATATATATATATATATATATATATATATATATATATATATATATATATATATATATATATTGCTCTGTCCCGCTCATCACACGGGGTCGGCCCAATCCATATCTCCTTCGTGGAGGGCCTAGCTCATTACGCTGGGAGCCCTTAAGCGTCTCCCCATGGACACTAACCTTAGGATCTATGACATTTTGATAATAATGAATATAGGAATACCTTGACGAATAAAATGAGAAAGATTTTTAGACAATGACAACGATAATTCTAAAATAAAAAAGTGTATGGACAAGTGTTTGACACTGGTTGGCTTGTGGATTTTTTTCAACCGGTACTCGTAATGTCTTGAAAACTCTTCGAATGGAGATAAAAAGAGATAATCTTCTTATAGCATGATATATTTGAGATCATAGCCTATATATAGAATGATGATCATTTAGAATTCTCATTATTTCGAAATGGATTATCTTGACATCCACTTATATTTAAGCACATATTTGTTTAAATAATTAATTATTTTATTTACTTACTCAACCGATTAAGACTCTTATATATATAGTAGCAGACTGAAGCATCATGTCCAGACTTGTGACAAATCTGACACGATGTTTTGCCAAAACGTCCTCCACCGTGACCAAAACGACCGCCTCCACGGCCAGAACGACCTCCTCTTGAACCATAAGAACGATTCTCAGCATTAACGGTCACGTGACTCGTTCCTTGAGGAAAGGTCACGTCAGAAACAGACTGATCAGTGGCGACCGGCCTAGACGGTGGTGCTGCTTGAGTGAGATTTACCGTCGCTGGCTCCGTAACCACTGTTTTCCGGTGTTTCTCCAGACTCGACTCATGAGCTAGAAGAGACGACTCCAATTCATCTAGCGAATTCAATTCCTCTTTACTGTTAACGGCGGCGACAATGGAGTCATACTCCTCAGTAAGCGAATCAAGTACGATTTCAATTAGGTTACGAAGAGGAACAGGATCCCCAATCGAAACGAGAGATTCACTAATTTCACGTGTGCGAACCATGAGCTCCTCAATTGTCATCATGCCTTTCTGAAGACGACGAAGCTCCGAGCGTAGTTGGCGTGCTTTAGTGGAGAGAAGAGTGTTGAAATAACGGTGAACCTCCGTCCAAACTTGCCACGCGTGTGTTCACTCAACAAGCTTTGGAAGCAGAGGATCGGAGATGGTGGAGAGAAGCCAGGCGCAAATCAGAGCATCATGTTGCTCCCATTCAAGAAACGCACTGTGAGATGCAGGATCTGAAGGAGACGGCGGCAAAATGACCGGAACGGTAACAAACCGTTGAAGACGATGACCGCGAACGACGCCGTCAATCTGTTGCTTCCATTGTTAGAAATTTTTGTCATCTAGTTTTACAGAGATAAGGTGAGAAAGCTTCACCTGAGAAAACGAAAATAGAGGCTCCATGGATCGAGAAAAAGGAGAAAAAAATTGCTCAAGATACCATGATAGAATCCGATAGAATTGAGAGAATAGAAAGAATGATGTAAACTCTCATTATATCAAAATTAAATCATAATACAAGAGAGTGCTCTCTATATATAATGAGAGAGAGTAGTAATTTAGAAGAGAGTGTTCTCTATATATAATTAAATCCACAAGCCAACTAGTGTCAAACACTTGTCTCTACATTTTTGTATTTTAGAATTATCACTGTCAGTGTCTAAAAATCTTTCTCATTATATTCGTCAAGGTATTCCTATAATCATTAATATCAAAATGTCATAGATCCTAAGGTTGGTGTCTATGGGGAGACGCTTAAGGGCTCCCAACGTGATGAGCTAGGCCCTCCACGACGGAGAGATGGATTGGGCCGACCCCGTGTGATGAGCAGGACAGAGCAACAAATATATATATATATATATATATATATATATATATATATATATATATATATATATATATATATATATATATATATATATATATATATATATATATATATATATATATATATATATATATATATATATATATATATATATATATATATATATATATATATATATATATATATATATATATATATATATATATATATATATATATATATATATATATATATATATATATATATATATATATATATATATATATATATATATATATATATATATGTACATATATATATATATATATATATATATATATATATATATATATATATATATATCGTTGTCATTATCTAAAAATATTTCTCATTATATTCGTCAAGGTATTGCTATAATCATTAATATCAAAATGTCATAGATCCTAAGGTTGGTGTCCATGAGGAGACGCATAAGCGCTCCCAGCTTGATGAGCTAGGCCCTCTACGATGGAGAGATGGATTGGGCCTACCCCGTGTGATGAGCGGGACAGAGCAATATCGGTTGAGTAAGTAAATAAAGTAATTAATTATATTTAATAATTAATTATTTAAATGAATATGTGCTTAAATATAAGTGGATGTCAAGATAATCCATTTCGAAATAATGACAATTCTAATTGATCTTCATTCTATATATAGGCTATTGATCAGTGCATATTTATGCATGTTCTCCCACATTTTTACTTAGGCATTTCTTTATTTTATTTTGCTTATTATTATATTTTATTATGTTTTCATATTTTACTTTATTTTTGGTTTAATGTAATTTTCGCAGTTATTTTTCAGCTTTAGCAGTCTGCACGGAAACTATCATAACTGGAGCTCCGGGAATCCGTTTTAGGCGTTCTAAAAATCTCCGGAAAGCTAAGAGAGAGAGAGAGCTACGACTTTCGTGTTGGAGTCGAAGTCAGATTCGGAGCTCAAAATTCCAGAATTTTGTTTCAAGTTACAACATTAGAATTTTATTTTAGTGTTGGGTCATGTTGTGGGCCTGAGCTATATTTTCGACCCAGTTGGGTTTTGAATCGGATCCATTTTTTATCTTTTTAAGGAGAACGTGTGTACTGTTCACGCGGTTATAATTCACGCAAAAAATATTGTAGAGTTTTTACGAATCCTATGGAGAACTAATCGCTCTGAGTCGGTCTACCGTAATTCAGGTTCCAACACTTGAGATTATTATAATATTATTACTATTTGTTAATTCCGTTCAATAATTTTATGCTCTTGTATGCTTAATTCGATTGCATGATATTATTGATTTAATTTGGTTGATTGGATGATCCTAACATGGATACTTTCACGTTTGCTTAATTTGTTTTTGTGTCTGAATAATCATGTTTGCTTAATTCATGAAGTTTTATACCGTTTGCTTAATTAGGACATTAGGATCATAAATCTTGCAACCTTAGTGCGCTTGAGATTGAGTTTGTATCCAGATAGGAGTGACATTTAGAATATTAAAATTATAATAATCGATGGTAGTAGGAACCGAATCGGTAGATTGACTTATTTCATCATCACCTATTTTAACCGCTTAATTACATTTTTTTTATTTAATCGATCAGAAACCAAACCAATTCCCCCCCCTCCATTTCGAATTCGGTAGATTAATCACATAAAAGAATCATTGAGACGATATCCGAGTTGAATTGTCGTTGTATTATGTTTTCATCAAAAACACTCGTTCTGATCCGCGCGCGACAGCGGATCAGCTATGATCTCAAATATATCATGCTATAAGAAGATTATCTCTTTTTATCCCTATTCGAAGAGTTTTCAAGACATTACGAGTATCGGTTGAGAAAAATCCACAAGCCAACCCGTGTCAAACACTTGTCTATACACTTTTGTATTTTAGAATTATCGTTGTCATTGTCTAAAAATCTTTCTCATTATATTCGTCAAGGTATTCCTATCACTATGCCAAAAAATACCTTTAACAACGCTTTTTTTGGCCTTTAGCAGCGCTTTAAAGCGCTTCCAAAAGTGGCGCTGCTAAAGGTAAAGGCAACGCCTTTTTTCAATGAAAAAGGGCTGCTAAAAGCTCCCTTCAGCAGCACCTTTAGCAGCGCTTTTTTAGCCCTTTAGCAGCGCTTTTGTAAGCGCTGCATAATTCCCCCAACCATCCCCCCCTTTAGCAGCGCTTTCACAAAGCGCTGTCTTAAACCCCCCATTTAGCAGCGCTTTTGCAAAGCGCTGCCATAGCCCACCCTTTAGCAGCGCTTTTTACAAGCGCTGTCTTAGACCCCCCCTTTCAAATATATCATGCTATAAGAAGATTTTCTCTTTTTATCCCTATTCGAAGAGTTTTCAAGACATTACGAGTATCGGTTGAGAAAAATCCACAAGCCAACCAGTGTCAAACACTTGTCTATACACTTTTGTATTTTAGAATTATCGTTGTCATTGTCTAAAAATCTTTCTCATTATATTCGTCAAGGTATTCCTATCACTATGCCAAAAAATACCTTTAACAGCGCTTTTTTTGGCCTTTAGCAGCGCTTTAAAGCGCTTCCAAAAGTGGCGCTGCTAAAGGTAAAGGCAGCGCTTTTTTTCAATGAAAAAGGGCTGCTAAAAGCTCCCTTCAGCAGCACCTTTAGCAGCGCTTTTTTAGCCCTTTAGCAGCGCTTTTGTAAGCGCTGCATAATTCCCCCAACCATCCCCCCCTTTAGCAGCGCTTTCACAAAGCGCTGTCTTAAACCCCCCATTTAGCAGCGCTTTTGCAAAGCGCTGCCATAGCCCACCCTTTAGCAGCGCTTTTTACAAGCGCTTTCTTAGACCCCCCTTCCAAACCTATAGCAGCGCTTTTGTAGCGTAATATTTGTGACCTTTAGCAGCACTTTTATGTAAAAGCGCTGTCTAATGTCCCAGATTTTAAATTTTTTTTTTTTAAATATTCACCATGTTTTATATATTTTACCAACAACCTGCTTATATTACACAAACCTGCTTATAATTCAGGCCTTTATTTCAACACTTTGGCCTTATAAATACAATTCAAACTTTGGCCTTAAATATACAATTCAAACTTTGGCCTTATATGTACAATTCAAAACTTTGGATACATTGTAACTCATGACTTTGTTCATAAACATTTTAATATACACATAAACCTGTTTAAATATGTTACAACAAAATTCGATCCTCAGAATTACAACAACACAAACACATTCAATTCACATATAATTACAAGACTTCCAATCTGATAACTCTATACAATTCTCAACCCAAGAATAAATTGACACCATTCCTCTTTAATTTCTTCCAATTTTGCTTTCGTGTAAGTAGCGCACTTGAATTCATCAAAATACTATATAATATAACAGATCGAATAAGATTTAAGTTTAAAACTAATTACTCAGATGAAGTATCGGATAATTATCAAAATGAATCATATAACTTATATAATGAATTGATCCATACCATGACTGGAATCTCAAGTTGACTAGAAAGAATAATTTCCCTCATAAAGCGCAATACAAAATATCCACAGTCAATACCATTGCGCTGCCGAGGACACTGTAAATGAAAAAAACAAACGAACATTTATCCGGATATATAGTTTAAATAGTTTTATCAAGTAGAAACATGCGAGAATATACCTCCACTCTGATCCAGTTGATGTTGTTAGCCTTACTTTTTGGCACCGTTGCATCTCTTTGTGCTCTGAATATTTGTATAACTCTAACATAATATAAACGCATATTTAGAACAATGTCACATAATAAATAAAGATATATAATTAAAGACAACAGTATATCTCATCATTTACGTATCAACAAAGTTCCTCAGATTTTCATATTTTGTTGTATCGCCATCCAATGAATCTATATAATACACTATTTCTTTCGTCGAATTAATTGCGATCAACAACCAATGTCCACTATAAAATAAGACAACAGTTTAGACGGAAATGTTATATATATATAGAAAGGGAAAAATCGAACAATTATAATAAATGAATTTAGAATAAAATCTAACCCATGCCCAGTGTTATATGGCAACAAGAACAACTTATCCGTAGTCGCGCGCATAAATCTCTGCACTGTGTACTCTTTGACTGTATCTGGTGACTGGTCTATTATACGTGAGTTGACACAGCTAGCAGATAAGAATGCGAATACTGAAGTCAATTCATTCGGGACCAATAACTTGTCATACAAGAACCTAAAAAAACATAATCAACATTAGAATATTAAGTTAAACGAGCAAATTTTAAAATGTTCAATTATTTAATTAAAATGGATCGAAGTACCTGATGTATGAATGCATCACACCGACGCCCAATTCAGAATGGTTGAAAACCTGATCAAAATCCTCCTTAGCAATTGTTTCGGGATATTCAAAACCGAAAATACCTGCCTCCATGTGTATTTGACGGACGCCACCCTCAGGCACATCTGATGTTCCGACATATTTAATTTAAAGACGTAAATGTCAACAATAATTAAACAATTCCAATATTATACCTGAATCTCGGTTCAAATCTTATCTTTAGCCGGTTGTAATGAAACAATTCTCCAATTATCGCAAGTAATCGGAACTTGCGAACGTACAAGTGCTCCGATGTAACTTGTTAGCAACGCACCGTTAGGCTCAACTAACTGATCTCTTTCATTCCAATGGACATCATACTTTACTCCTTTATCTCTCGCACGGATGATTTTTTTCATAATTGTTATGCCTCTTTTAATATCGCCTTCCACGTCTTTTATTGTTTGTTTTCCATCATGTGATGTTTCCTCGTTGTTGGCCATAATATATATACCTGTAATTCAGAAAAACCAAAGTATCAAATGAATGACATGCAAATATGTAAATAACAAATATATACATAAGAAATATGTAAATAATAAAAACATGGTATAAATAAGAAATAAGAAAAACATGGTATAAATAAGACATGTGTAAATAAGAAAAACATGTTACAAGTACCTTTAACATCTCTTTCTTTTTTTCGTTGTAACGGGGTTTACTTGTCTCTTAACAACACAGACAGATGGATTGATCCAAATTCCCTCGTTATGATCATTTCTAATATATGATTCGTCCGCTCTAATATTCTCATCTGGATCATCTATAATATAAGATTCATTCTCAACATAAACATCCCCCTTTTCTCCAATGTTATCATCGATTACTTTGTTGGAAAAAAGAACTATAGACCATTTCGTACTTGTCGGATCAGTGACATAGAACACTTGTTTAGCTTGCGTGGCTAGAATAAAAGGCTCATCTTTGTACCCCACCTTATTAAGATCCACTTTCAAAAAACCTGATTTATCCATTTGTATGCCACTATTATTTTCAACCCACTTGCATCCAAAGATAGGAATCTGAAACTTCTCATAATCAAACACCCAAATGCGCTCGATAACCCCATAATACGAGGAAATGTGCATTGCTTCGGCAAGCACGGTGACACCACTATTTTGCATTGTACTTTTATCATCTTGTTCCTTGGTATAAAATGTGTATCCATTAATTGCGTATGCGCTATAAGAAAACACATGCAAACTTGGACCATATGCTAAACATCTCAACCTTTCTGTTATTGAAGCGGGATCAGAATAAAACTTTGAAAAAATATACTCCTTGAACCATGTTATAAAACTTCGATTGTGCTCACGTACTATCCAATTTTCATTTCTATTCTGATTTAAACCTCGGAGAACATCCTTGTGCATTTCAACATACAACTCAACCTCAATGTCATTGTGCAGAACATACAAATGCAATTGCTCCTGTTCATCCCTTGAAACTGTCACAACTTTATTTCCAATTAACTGTTTACCATCTATTTTTTCAACAACATGAGATTTTGGGAGGCCAATGGATTGAACGTTGGACAAATATTCAGTACAAAACTCAATAGCTTCTTCAACAATGTATCGTTCAACAATACATCCCTCTGGTCGACTTCGGTTTTTCACATACCCTTTCAATATTTTCATATAACGTTCAACAGGGTACATCCATCTCATATAGGCAGGTCCACACAGTTGTGTCTCTTTCACAAGATGAACAACTAGATGTACCATTATGTCAAAAAATGATGGAGGAAAATACATTTCAAGCTCGCACAAAGTAATAACTATTTCTCTTTGCAACGTTGGTAAGATCGCAGGATCTATCACCTTACTACAGATTGACCTAAAGAAAAAACACAATTTAGTTATTGCGCCTCTCACTTTTTCTGGCAAAATAGAACGTATACCTATTGGTAGAAAGTGTTCCATTATAACATGGCAGTCATGTGTCTTTAAACTTTTTAACTTGAGGTCTTTCATAGAAACAAGTCTTCTAATATCTGAAGAGTATCCTTCTGGAACTTTAACTTCACTCAGAAACTTACACAGTATCTTTTTCTCCTTTCTAGATAAAGTATAAGCAGCATGTGGTAGATATGTGCGGTTTCCTTTCTTCAATGGTCCTAATTCATTCCTTATTCCCATTGCTACCAAGTCCTTTCTTGCTTTAAGGCCATCCTTAGACTTTCCTTGTATATTAAGTAACGTACCAATAACACTTTCAAATACATTTTTTTCAATATGCATAACATCAAGAAAATGTCTTACATACAACGACTTCCAATACGGCAACTCAAACAAAATTGACCTCATCTTCCACCCACGCGTGACAAGCGTATGAGCAAAAGGCTTGCCAAACTTAGTACTCACATCTTTCACCTTTTCAAAAATTTGTTCGTTGGTCAATGTAGGTGGAGCTTTACGTTGTTCTGAATCTCCATTGAATGCTTTTCTCCACCCACGGTAGTGATGACTAGAATTTAAGAATCTACGATGACCAAGAAAGACATTCTTCTGACCAAATTCCAACCGCGTCGAATCTGTGTTTTCTTCACAGATAGGACACGCACATTGACCTTTAATGCTATACCCCGATAGATTTCCGTATGCTGGGAAATCATTAATTGTGCCAAACAACATCGCCCTAAAATTGAAACTTTCTTTCCTATATCCATCATAAACCTCCACACCGTTCTCCCACAAACTCTTTAAGTCTTCGATTAGAGGTGTCAGGTATACGTCTATGTCATTCCCTGGTTGTTTAGGCCCAGAAATTAACATAGATGACATCATGTACTTACGCTTCATACATAGCCATGGAGGTAGGTTATAAATCATAATAATTACAGGCCAGGTAGAATGTGAGATACTCTGCAGACCATGCGGATTCATTCCATCAGTCGATAATGCCAAGCGAAGGTTTCTAGCTTCTTCTCCAAAATCAGGATAATCATTATCAATTTTCATCCACTGTGGTGAATCTGCCGGATGTCGATACTTCCCATCTACAATTCTATCATCTGCATGCCAAGTCAGGTGTTTTGCATCTGTTTCACTACGAAACATGCGTCTGAATCTCGGAATTATAGGAAAATACCATAATACTTTTGCTGGTGACAATTTTTTCTTATACCGAGATACACCGCATTTAGGACACTCGTTTAATGATGCATATTCATTTCGAAACAAAATGCAATCATTTGGACAAGCATGTATCTTATCATAGCTCATGCCAATAGAGCATAACATTTTTTTAGCTTCATAGGTTCGATTGGGAAGAACATTATCCTCCGGAAGCATCTCTTGAAGTAGGGCTAACAACTCTGTGAAAATTTTATCCGACCATCCATTACCCGCCTTTAAATTGTACAACTTTAATACCGCGGACAATCTTGTGAAAGTAGTGCAACCTTTATACAACGGTTTCTCTGCATCACTTACCAACCTCTCAAACATCTTGGGACAATCTTGAAGATCTTCTTCAAGTGCTTCTGCAATCTCTTCGACTCAATCACAATCATATGTATCTCTGCCATTGTCCTTTGAAGCACATGTCGTATTATTCTGAGGTTCAACATTCTCGTTACTTATCTCACCATGTAATGTCAAACATGTGTAACTTCGATCAATTCCATGTCTCATTAAATGAGATTCCAACTGAACAGCGTCAATTGGACGCCCATAACAGCATCCTAAGCAAGGACATGTGATCCTACTGGGGTCTTTGGCGTGTTCAACAGCAAACTTAACGAACTTCGATACCCCATTCTCGTACTCTTTTGACAATCGATTACCAGACATCCATTTTTTATCCATACTAATTGAGTAATCTACACTAAACTATAAAAGTTAAACAAAACAGAGAATACCTGTAAGGAAATCACTAACTTCTAAGAATGCTACGCAATAGGATGCTTGGAAATGATCACAGCTTTGCTCTTCACAGGTAACCCCTATAGCAGACAAAATATATATTTTATTAAAATCATATTAATAATTAACCAAGACAAATCATATTAAAAATACTAGATAATCCACCAAAACAAATCATATTAAAATTACTAGATAATCCGTAAACCAAAATGACACCCTTACTAAACATTGAGAAATCCTAACTAAACATATAAAACCATAATAACATATATATCATATAAACATTGAGAAATCCATCATAATAATATAATAACATATCAACATATAAAACCTTCACTAAACCTTCAATAAGTCATTTCTACACAACAACAACACTAAAATTTACTTGCATGTCCTCAAACCTTCAATACAAAACAACAATATATGTATCATACTTGAACTCAACAACAAAAACAATAACTCAACAACAGTATACGTAACAACACTAAAATTTACTTGCATGTCCTCTAACGTAACATATCTACACAACAACAAAAACAATAGTATACGTATCATACTTGAACTCAAATTTACTTGCATGTCCTCAAACCTTCAATACAAAACAACACTAAAAACCTTCACTAAACCTTCAATAACTCAATAAAAACAACAACAACTCAGAAACCATCAATAACTCAGAAACCATCAATATTTAGTCAACAACATTAATAATTTTATGCAAAGAAACCATCAAACAACATTAATAATTTTACTATGAATTATTAATAATTTTTCTTACCTATTTAGTCAACAACTCAGAAACCATCAATATTTAGATAAAATTATTAAGAAAAACCTTCAATATTTAGAAAAACCATCAAATACCAACAATGGTGAAAAGAAAAACCATCAATATTTAGATAACAGTTTTAACAAAAACCTTCAAAACCTTTAATGTCTTCAAATACCAACAATGGTGAAAAGAAAAAAAACAAGAAAACCATAGTAAAACTTCACATACCATAACAATGGTGGAAATGCAATGCAATGCAGACTCGAAAACGGACGGTGAACGGCGACGGCGGTGCAATCCAACGAAACAGGGCGACGGTCGACGGCGGATGACGGCAACAGAAACGAAACTTTGAATGGGTCGTTCGCCAGAGGAGAAAGAAAGAAGAAAAGAAATATTGCACGACTGTTCTGTTTCTCTTAAAATTCTGGAGGGTATTTTAAAATTATAATACTAATACCTATAGCAGCGCTTTTAAAAGCGCTTCCTTAGGGTGCCTTAGCAATGCCATATAGCAGCGCTTTATAGACAAAGCGCTGCTAAAGGGGCCTCCTTTAGCATCACCTTTTAAAAGCGCTTTCTTAGGTCCCCCTTTAGCAGTGCTTTTAAAGGCCTTTAGCAGCGCTTTTAAAAGCGCTTTCTTAGGGTGCCTTAGCAATGCCATATAACAACGCTTTATAGAAAAAGCGCTGCTAAAGGGGCCCCCTTTAGCAGCGCTTTTTAAAAGCGCTTTCTTAGGTCCCCCTTTAGCAGCGCTTTTTAAAAGCGCTTTCTTAGACCCCCCATTTAGCAGCGCTTTTTAAAAAGCGCTTTCTTAGGGCCCCCCTTTTAGCAGCGCTTTTTCAAAAGCGCTGTCTTTGGTAGGAAATTTTTTTTCCTTTTTTTTTTACCCACCCTTTAGCAGCGCTTTTTTAAGAAGCGCTGCTAAAGGGTGCGCTGTTAAAACTCATTTCTGGCGTAGTGTATATTCATTAATATCAAAATGTCATAGATCCTAAGGTTAGTGTCCATGGCGAGACACTTAAGGGCTGCCAGCGTGATGAGTTAGGCCCTCCACGACGGAGAGATGGATTGGGCCGACCCCGTCTGATGAGCGGGACAGAGCAATATATATATATATATATATATATATATATATATATATATATATATATATATATATATATATATATATATATATATATATATATATATATATATATATATATATATATATATATATATATATATATATATATATATATATATATATATATATATATATATATATATATATATATATATATATATATATATATATATATATATATATATATATATATATATATATATATATATATATATATATATATATATATATATATATATATATATATATATATATATATATATATATATATATATATATATATATATATATATATATATATATATATATATATATATATATATATATATATATATATATATATATATATATATATATATATATATATATATATATATATATATATATATATATATATATATATATATATATATATATATATATATATATATATATATATATATATATATATATATAAGAGTCTTAATGGGTTGAGTAAGTAAATAAAATAATTAATTATTTAAATGAATATGTGCTTAAATATAATTGGATGTCAAGATAATCTATTTCGAAATAATGAGAATTCTAAATGATCATCAATCTATATATAGGCTATTGATCAGTGCATATTTATGCACGTTCTCCCACATTTTTACTTAGACATTTCTTTATTTTATTTTGCTTATTATTATATTTTATTATGTTTTCATATTTTATTTTATTTTTGGTTTAATTTAATTTTCGCACTTATTTTTTCGGCTTTAGCAGTCTGCACGGAAACGATCATAACTGGAGCTCCGGGAATCCGTTTTAGGCGTTCTAAAAATCGCAGGAAAACTAAGAGAGAGAGTTACGACTTTCGTGTTGGAGTCGAAGTCAGATTGGGAGCTCAAAATTCCAGAATTTCGTTTCAAGTTACAGCATTAGAATTTTATTTTAGTGTTGGGTCATGTTGTGGGCCTGGGTTATATTTTCGACCCAGTTGGGTTTTGAATCGGATCCATTTCTTATCTTTTTAAGGAGAACGTGTGTATTGTTCACGCGGTTATAATTCACGCAAAAAAATATTGTAGAGTTTTTATGAATCCTATGGAGAACTAATCGCTCTGAGTCGGTCTACCGTAATTCAGGTTACAACACTTGAGATTATTATAATATTATTACTATTTGTTAATTCCGTTCAATAATTTTATGCTCTTTTATGCTTAATTCGATTGCATGATATTATTTATTTAATTTGGTTGATTGGATGATCCTAACAAGGATACTTTCACGTTTGCTTAATTCGTTTTTGTTTCTAAATAATCATGTTTGTTTAATTAATGAAGTTTTATACCGTTTGCTTAATTCGGACATTAGGATCATAAATCTTGCAACCCTAGTGCGCTTACCATTGAGTTCGTATCCAGATAGGAGTGACATTTAGAATATTAAAATTATAATAATCGATGGTAGTAGGAACTGAATCGGTAGATTGACTTATTTAATAATCACTTATTTTAACCGCTTAATTACATTTTCTTTATTTAATCGATCAGAAACCAAACCAACTCCCCCCCATTTCAAATTCGGTAGATTAATCACATAAAAGAATCCTTGAGACGACATCCGAGTTGAATTGTCGCTGTATTACGTTTTCATCAAAAACACTCGTCTGATCCTCGCGCGACAGCGGATCAGCTATGATCTCAAATATATCATGCTATAAGAAGATTATCTCTTTTTATCCCTATTCGAAGAGTTTTCAAGACATTACGAGTATCGGTTGAGAATAATCCACAAGCCAACCAGTGTCAAACACTTGTCAATACGCTTTTGTATTTTAGAATTATCGTTGTCATTGTCTAAAAATCTTTCTCATTATATTCGTCAAGGTATTCCTATATTCATTAATATCAAAATGTCATAGATCCTAAGGTTAGTGTCCATGGGGAGACGCTTAAGGGCTCCCAGCGTGATGAGCTAGGCCCTCCACGACGGAGAGATTAATTGGGCCGACCCCGTGTGATAAGCGGGACAGAGCAATATATAAGAATCTTAATCGGTTGAGTAAGTAAATAAAATAATTAATTATATTTAATAATTAATTATTTAATTGAATATGTGCTTAAATATAAGTGGATGTCAAGATAATCCATTTCGAAATAATGAGAATTTTAAATGATTATCATTCTACATATAGGCTATGACCTCAAATATATCATGCTATAAGAAAATTATCTCTTTTTCTCCCCATTCGAAGAGTTTTCAAGACATTACGAGTACCGGTTGAGAAAAATCCACAAGCCAACCAGTGTCAAACACTTGTCTCTACACTTTTGTATTTTAGAATTATCGTTGTCATTGTCTCAAAATCTTTCTCATTATATTCGTCAAGGTATTCCTATAATCATTAATATCAGAATGTCATAGATCCTAAGGTTTGTGTCCATGGGGAGACGCTTAAGCGCTCCCAGCGTGATGAGTGATCAGTGCATATTTATGCACTTTCTCCTATATTTTTACTTAGGCATTTCTTTACTTTATCTTGATTATTTTTCTGTTTTATTTTGTTTTTATATTTTATTTTATTTTTGGCTTAATTTGATTTCCGCACTTATTTTTCAGCTTTAGCAGTCTGCACGGAAACGATCATAACTGGAGTTCCGGAAATCCGTTTGAGGCGTTCTAAAAATCGCCGGAAAGCTAAGAGAGATAGCTACGACTTTCGTGTTGGAGCTGAAGTCAGATTCGGAGCCCAAAATTCCAGAATTCCGTTTGAAGTTACTGCAATAGAATTTTATTTTAGTGTTGGGTCATGTATTGGGCCTGGGTTATGTTTTCGACCCAGTTGGGTTATGACCCGAATTTGATTTCTTTTTAAAGGAAAAATACTCGTGTTACTGTTCACCTAGTTACGTTTTCACGAAAAATACATTCGGAGCTTTGAGAGAACCATGGAGGGCTAATTCCTTAGAGTCATTCTGCTGTAATCGCGTTCCAACGCTTTGAGGTTTTTACTTTATCAATCTAATTCGTTTCTCTTTCAACACTATTCTATGAATTGCTTTTGCTTAATCTGTTAGTTTATAGAATTGTTTTGATTAAATTCGTATGATTGCATCCTTAGCTTTTATTCGCCGTTACGTCGCTTTGTCGTTAATTCGCGTTTATAATTCGTGTTTGCTTAATTCACGAAAACTTAATCCGTTTGCTTAATTTGGAATATAGGATTGTTAATCTAGTTTATGTATTTTGTGCTTGTTAATTGACATAGGAATCGAATAGAGATCGAAATCGCTTAGGAAATTGGTAAGGTAGAAACCCGTGATAAGCCGGAACCGGAAACAGTAGATTGACTTATTTTGATAATCACTTATTTTAACCGCTTAATTGCATTTTCTTTATTTATCCGATCAGAAACCAAACCAACTCTCCCTCCATTTCGAATTTGGTAGATTAATCACATAAAAGAATCCTTGAGACGATATCCGAGTTGAATTGTCGCTGTATTACGTTTTCATCAAAAACACTCGTTTTGATCCGCGCGCGACAACTGATCAATGAGCTAGGCCCTCCACGACGGAGAGATGGATTGGGCCGACCCCGTGTGATGAGCGGGACAGAGCAGTATATATATATATATATATATATATATATATATATATATATATATATATATATATATATATATATATATATATATATATATATATATATATATATATATATATATATATATATATATATATATATATATATATATATATATATATATATATATATATATATATATATATATAAGAATCTTAATCGGTTGAGTAAGTAAATAAAATAATTAATTATATTTAATAATTAATTATTTAATTGAATATGTGCTTAAATATAAGTGGATGTCAAGATAATCCATTTCGAAATAATGAGAATTTTAAATGATTATCATTCTATATATAGGCTATGATCTCAAATATCATGCTATAAGAAAATTATCTCTTTTTCTCCCCATTCGAAGAGTTTTCAAGACATTACGAGTACCGGTTGAGAAAAATCCACAAGCCAACCAGTGTCAAACACTTGTCTCTACACTTTTGTATTTTAGAATTATCGTTGTCATTGTCTCAAAATCTTTCTCATTATATTCGTCAAGGTATTCCTATAATCATTAATATCAGAATGTCATAGATCCTAAGGTTTGTGTCCATGGGGAGACGCTTAAGCGCTCCCAGCGTGATGAGTGATCAGTGCATATTTATGCACTTTCTCCTATATTTTTACTTAGGCATTTCTTTACTTTATCTTGATTATTTTTCTGTTTTATTTTGTTTTTATATTTTATTTTATTTTTGGCTTAATTTGATTTCCGCACTTATTTTTCAGCTTTAGCAGTCTGCACGGAAACGATCATAACTGGAGTTCCGGAAATCCGTTTGAGGCGTTCTAAAAATCGCCGGAAAGCTAAGAGAGATAGCTACGACTTTCGTGTTGGAGCCGAAGTCAGATTCGGGGCCCAAAATTCCAGAATTCCGTTTGAAGTTACTGCATTAGAATTTTATTTTAGTGTTGGGTCATGTATTGGGCCTGGGTTATGTTTTCGACCCAGTTGGGTTATGACCCGAATTTGATTTCTTTTTAAAGGAAAAATACTCGTGTTACTGTTCACCTAGTTACGTTTTCACGAAAAATACATTCGGAGCTTTGAGAGAACCATGGAGAGCTAATTCCTTAGAGTCATTCTGCTGTAATCGCGTTCCAACGCTTTGAGGTTTTTACTTTATCAATCTAATTCGTTTCTCTTTCAACACTATTCTATGAATTGCTTTTGCTTAATCTGTTAGTTTATAGAATTGTTTTGATTAAATTCGTATGATTGCATCCTTAGCTTTTATTCGCCGTTACGTCGCTTTGTCGTTAATTCGCGTTTATAATTCGTGTTTGCTTAATTCACGAAAACTTAATCCGTTTGCTTAATTTGGAATATAGGATTGTTAATCTAGTTTATGTCTTTTGCGCTTGTTAATTGACATAGGAATCGAATAGAGATCGAAATCGCTTAGGAAATTGGTAAGGTAGAAACCCGTGATAAGCCGGAACCGAAAACAGTAGATTGACTTATTTTGATAATCACTTATTTTAACCGCTTCATTGCATTTTCTTTATTTATCCGATCAGAAACCAAACCAACTCCCCCTCCATTTAGAATTTGGTAGATTAATCACATAAAAGAATCCTTGAGACGATATCCGAGTTGAATTGTCGCTGTATTACGTTTTCATCAAAAACACTCGTTCTGATCCGCGCGCGACAACTGATCAATGAGCTAGGCCCTCCACGACGGAGAGATGGATTGGGCCGACCCCGTGTGATGAGCGGGACAGAGCAGTATATATATATATATATATATATATATATATATATATATATATATATATATATATATATATATATATATATATATATATATATATATATATATATATATATATATATATATATATATATATATATATATATATATATATATAAGAATCTTAATCGGTTGAGTAAGTAAATAAAATAATTATTTATATTTAATAATTAATTATTTAATTGAATATGTGCTTAAATATAAGTGGATGTCAAGATAATCCATTTCGAAATAATGAGAATTTTAAATGATTATCATTCTATATATAGGCTATGATCTCAAATATATCATGCTATAAGAAAATTATCTTTTTTTCTCCCCATTCGAAGAGTTTTCAAGACATTACGAGTACCGGTTGAGAAAAATCCACAAGCCAACCAGTGTCAAACACTTGTCTCTACACTTTTGTATTTTAGAATTATCGTTGTCATTGTCTAAAAATCTTTCTCATTATATTCGTCAAGGTATTCCTATAATCATTAATATCAAAATGTCATAGATCCTAAGGTTTGTGTCCATGTGGAGATGCTTAAGCGCTCCCAGCGTGATGAGTGATCAGTGCATATTTATGCACTTTCTCCTATATTTTTACTTAGGCATTTCTTTAATTTATCTTGATTATTTTTATGTTTTATTTTGTTTTTATATTTTATTTTATTTTTGGCTTAATTTGATTTCCGCAGTTATTTTTCAGCTTTAGTAGTCTGCACGGAAACGATCATAACTGGAGTTCCGAAAATCCGTTTGAGGCGTTCTGAAAATCGCCGGAAAGCTAAGAGAGTGAGCTACGAATTTCGTGTTGGAGTCGAAGTCAGATTCGGAGCCCCAAATTCCAGAATTCCGTTTGAACTTACTACATTAGAATTTTATTTTAGTGTTGGGTCATGTATTGGGCCTGGGTTATGTTTTCGACCCAGTTGGGTTATGACCCGAATTTGCTTTCTTTTTAAAGGAAAAATACTCGTATTACTGTTCACCTAGTTACATTTTCACGAAAGATACATTCGAAGCTTTGAGAGAACCATGGAGAGCTAATTCCTTAGAGTCATTCTGCTGTAATCGCGTTCCAACGCTTTGAGGTTTTTACTTTATGAATCTAATTTGTTTCTCTTTCAACACTATTCTATGAATTGCTTTTGCTTAATCTGTTAGTTTATAGAATTGTTTTGATTAAATTCGTATGATTGCATCCTTAGCTTTTATTCGTCGTTACATCGCTTTTTCGTTAATTCGCGTTTATAATTCGTGTTTGCTTAATTCACGAAAACTTAATCCGTTTGCTGTCGCACCTCGAAAAATCACGGAGACATTTCGGAGAAATGACCCTCGCGCGAAAGGCTCGGAAATGCGGTTCAACAGAGTCGCCACTGAAGTTTATTTATCCCGAATAAACGGGAGAGGAAAATATCGAGAAAACCTCTTGAAACGAAAAGGATAGGAACAGGGTTGTCGCAACCAAGTTCCGGGTTCGGGAATCGGTTACGTGAGGCGAAGGTATTAGCACCCCTCACGTCCGTCATACTCGACGGGAACCTCTTAAGCTAAATGTGGGGAGTGTTGTTTAGGTTTACTTGTTTTCTTCTCGTTGTTAAAGGTAGGATTGGTAGGTTGAAAGGTTAAAGACGATAAGGGAAAATGGGGATGGTTGGAAGATAGGGTGCTCGCCAAGGATTGGGGCCCTTGTGCCTACGTATGCTCATTCGGACGAGAATGAGAAATCAGAGCGTCGTAGTTCGACTACGGGAAAGGTTGGGAAAGTGTGGAAGGAATAATGGAGGAAGATAGAAGTGTGCTCGCCAAGATCATCGCAATCTTGTGCCTACGTATCTTATATTCAAGAATGAATAAATAATCAGAGCATCCGTAGTTCGTGGTAACAACCACGAAATGGATACGGGGAAATGGAAAATGGAGGGGAGGAAAAAGGTAGCTCGCCAAGTGTTGCACCCTAAAATTTGACCAACTGGTCTACCTGACTTGTGTTTTCATAGCTTTATCATTTGCATAGTAGATCATATACATAGTTCATTCATTTGCATAGCATAGCATGGGCAAGCCATCCAACATGGGATCAAGTGCTATGTATTCAAGAGGTTCTTATCAAGATGCAAGCCTATTCAAGTCACCAAGAAAGAAGGTAAAGCTTTGAGAAGCTAATAGATCAAGCAGTGGGTTTCTCTCCTATCTTGAGGGTATTTGAAAATCATCAGAGAAGTTGTAAGTTATGAACTGGGGCATGGAATGTGCAGAGACATCATGGAAGACCTAGAGGGCCATTTTTAAAGCAAGACCAGTCATTGGTGTGGTTACAAGAACTACAGTTGAAGACAGTCAACTAGGGTTTCATCTGGGTCAACCCTAGGTCAACCCTAAGTCAAATGCTTGGTTAAAGGGCATCAAGGCCTATTTGAAGGATGTGGGGTTCATCATTTGATATGTGAATATGGATGTGGTGTTGTGCCAAGGATAAATCAAAAGAAATCAAGAAGAAGAGAAGTTTCTAAATTAGGGTTTCTGAGTAAAATTCCCTGATTTAGGTCAAACTTCCAAGCAAAGTGATTCAAAATGCAAGTCCCAAATGGATCCATGGCCAACATGAAACTTGTAGAGTATCTCAAGACCTTTAATTTGAGTGGTGGAAGGCATCAAGGAGATTTATAGAACTCAAGTTATGGTTCTTGCAAGTTAGGGGTCCTCAAAGGCATCTGAAATTTGTCTGTGAAAGTTACTTGACTTCCAAGCAACTTTTGCCCCTTAAGGAGTTTTCAAATGGATTTGTGGCCAACATGAAAGTTGTTCCCCATGATCTTAGATTTCTAGAAAGGTATGGTATGCCTCAATCTGATTTGTGGAGCTCTACTTATGATCTTGGCAAGCCAGGGGCATTTTGGTCATTTGGAGGTTATAGGTCATTTCAAGCATAAGGCCATATCTCCTATCTCCAAGCTTCAAATGGAAAAATCTTCAACATCAAACTTGCTTAGAATGATGTTTTGAGTCAAAAAAGGAGGTCATGATAGTTTGGAAATGCATGGAACTCAAAGAGTCAAAATTGACCAAATATGAAGAGAAAAAGTCCATTTAAAAGTGACCATTTTGTGAATTTTTCATATATGACCAAAACAAGGCATATGATATACCAATTTGAAGGGAAATCACATTTTAAGACCATTGGTATCATTAGTTTTTTGGTTTGAGGTCAAGAAATGGGGTTTATCATTGGTTGCTTATGTATGAAGTAACACTTGCCAAATCAAGATATGGTCAAGATACAAGGCATGTAAGCATTCCTACACTTCATATTTCTCATTTGAAGAGAAATTCAAGCCTCATTTTAGAGCTGTAACAAGGCATTCACCAGCTGGTTTTTCAACTCACCATTTTCAAAATCTCATGCCATGAGATATCAAGTTTCTCATTAGATCCTTCTAGTAGCTTCCAGAACATTTCATCATCATCTATATAACCATTCTAACTGATCCAAAGCAAGTTTGGGCTTCATTTGGTGCAAAAACTCAGAATTGCATTTCACACTTTTCTCTTGCAAATCATTTTCGTTTTCATTCAATTCTTCATCATTTCTTCAAATTCTTGATTCTATTCAACTCAATAATCATTACTGAGAGTGTTCCAATCAAGATCTGAGAGAGTCATTGCACAAATCGTGTTCTTGAGTTCTTACACATTCAACTGCAAGTAGAATTCTGTTATGATGATCCAGGCTATTTGAGGAAGAATCACTGCAAACAGAAGCAAGATACCAACATATTGAATGATCCTGGAGCATTGCAAGCCTTGAATCGAAGAAAATCATCTTTTGTTTTCATCATTTTACCAGGTTAGTAATTTTCAAAATTTGGCTCGAATTAGGAAGAATCATCGTGAATTGTTAGGTTAGACACACTCTGGGTGGTTAGAGGATGGTTTCTGGATAGTTTGACGAAATTTGGTGAAGGTTGATGTGTATATGCAAATTCTGTTTGGACATAGAACATGGTGGATATGGATTTAGAACCCTAGGTTGTTAGTGATAATTGATCAGTGTGAGGCCAGGAAGAGATTGATGCATTTACTTTGTTGATTAGTGATGATGGATTTGTTGAGCATTCTTGGATTCCAGATCGTGTTTGATGATATAGGTGATATAAATTGATGTTGATGACATGAATGAATTCAGGATGAAAAATAGACCACGATAGGCTCTTAATTTGTAAATTTTGATGCCGTATTGAGGGATTTCGTATGTGGATTCAGAGTGTTCTTGAGCTTGCATTTTAATGGAGTTTGGCTCCATTTTGATTTTGAATGAGGAAGACAATATATCATCCGTTGGATCTGTATTGACCATTGACCAAAGGATTAAATCGTGTGGACGAGATTCAGCTTCAGATTGTGAAGGCTTTGCTAGCACGTGAAACACAGTCGTTTCACTTAAAATTGGTCATGGGCTTAAGTTGAATGATGCTATTGGCACCCCTGTTTTCAAGGCCCATTGAGTTTACATTCGTTTCAGTTACTATCCACACCGTGCGTTTTTCTTTTTTCTTTATTGTTTTCTGAATTGATTTTATGCTGGGTTTTGGGCTTAAGCTAATTGCTACGCACGCCCCCTGATTTTTGGCCCACAGATATTTGAATTGGGCGTAGTTGTTGTATGCACCCCTGACCTATTTCTTTTAATATTCTTTTATGCATTTTATTTCACATTTTATAAAATTCATAAAAAATTAGAAAATAGGAATTTTAATGTGGGAATTTTTGCAATAGGTTAGTATTGATCTTAAGAAAATTAAAAATGAATAAAAATATTAGTTTAGTCATTTTCTTTATTTTTGCTTTATTTTACTTTGAATTGCCTTTTTATTTGAGCATAGTTTGTATATACTTTTGTAGATTTTATTTTAGGTAGTCCCCTTAATAGTTTTAGGTCAATCTTTTTAGGACAATTAGATATACATGTTAGGTACCCCTGGTTTTTATACCACAATTTTTATGATTTTATTTTAGGTAGTTTGATTAGATACTATTAGACTAGTTGGATTAGGGTTTATACACAACTTAGGTGCATTAAAACAATTTCTTTTGGGCTTTTTTAGGTTGAATTAGAAGCTGGGGCCTATAGGGTATTAAGGGTAGGTATAGTAGATCCCTTAGAAAAAATATTAGAATTTCCCTTATCATATTAATATTTTTAGTATATTTTGCAATTGTATGCTTGTTTGGTGTGCCCTTTTGGGGTTTATTTTGTTTGTATGGGCTTATTGGGCTTTGCTTGGGGTGTGGGCTTGGTTTGAAGAGCATGATGATGAAGCATATTGAAGACAAAGTTGAAGCTGAAGATCAAAGCTTGATGAAGATGCTTGGCTTGCTTGAAGCTGTTTGAAGACCTAGGACATAGGAGCTAGAGAGAGCCTTAGAATAGAAAATTTCTTCACAAATATGGATGGCTTCTGTTGCCTCCATTCTTCTCTATGATTCAAAGTCTCTCTTTGATACTCACCTCCTTCCTTTGGAAGGCTTAGTGACAATATCTAGGAGATAGAACTTTTGAGAGAAACAGTCTGTATTTTGTTAACAGTCTGTATGCCACCTTTGGTGGTCAACTGACTGTTTAACATCCCAAATCATCTTGTGAACTATTACTCATTTAGCAGAGTTTGCTTTGAAGAATCCCTTGAGGATGGAAGATGAAGTTCATCGCCTTGAAGACTGATAGAAGAAGAAGCTTGTGCTGTCAGGTTTTGCTGTTTAGAGCTGCTGATGCTGTGTAGAGCTGGTGATGTATTGTTTGAGTTTCTTGACTGTATTGTTTGTTAATTTCCCCCTTAAGGTTGAAGTGAAGTTGTTTCACTTTGCCCATTGTTTTCTAGGTTCGAGGTCGAGTGGGACTCCCTTGCCTCGCTTGTACTGCTGCATTCATGCATTTTACTGCTTTACTGTATATATACTGTTTCTTTTCCGTTTATCCCCTTAGGATCTCTGTTTCTCTCTGCGCAGGAGAGAAATATGACAGACATTAGGCTTTCATCCATGCATGAAAACATTAGGTTAGATTTTGATTCCCTTTTTTAACCATAGGTTTTAGAGTTGCTGTCTCTTCTTTCTCAAAACAATCAGAAAAACACAATAAACATTTCAAACACAATAAAAAACAGTTCTTGCGTAAAAGACTGTAAACCAATCAAAAAACGTCATTTTTGTCCGCTTGGACCCATAATCAGGAAAACCCTTTTCAGAAGGAGATAAAAACAATCAAGACAAGACTTGTGTCGTATGTGGCCCGAACTACGTTTGCTCTGATCTTTCATGCTGTATGAAAGTACGTAGGCATAGAATGCGATATCCTAGCGAGCAACCTTCCCCTCCTTTCCCGTAGGTAGGCGAACTACGTTGACTCTGATTTCTCGTTCCAGACGGGAATACGTAGGCATAAAGTGCAATACTTTGCCGAGTCAGTTTATTTTTCTTTTAACCCCAGACCTGTAGAATAGATAGAATAACAATCTGTACCAGAAAACAAGCGTGGATCCCGTCGAGTACGACGGACGTGAGGGGTGCTAATACCTTCCCCTTGCGTAACCGACTCCCGAATCCAGGATTTAGTTGCGATGACCATTCCTTTCCCGTCTTTGCGGTAGGTTTACTTCGAGCGTTTCCTTTCCCTCCGTTGGGATAAATAACGCACGGTGGCGACTCTTCTGTTCAGCCGACGCCGATTTTCGCAGTAGCGACAGCTGGCGACTCTGCTGGGGATCCAACGTCCCCTAAGCGAGTCAATCCTAACGCTTGTTTTCCCGTCGTGGGCTTTGTATGGATTTACATTTATGTCATTTACCTTCAGCACTATATTATTGATTATTGTTGTTTATTGGGTGTTGGGGTTCTGTTATTGAGAGATAAGTCGGACCTGGGCTTGAGCGTACTTAGAATTAGAGTGGAAAGTAGCGGGCGCGCACATGCTTTGCATGTCCTAGTGTCCCGCAAAATTCACACTCAGACGAGGTTCTTCTGGTTGGCCTCTTGTCCCACCCTTTGGGTGGCATGGGTTGCTGGTTAGTTGGATTGTCGACTCTGGGAACCAATCAATTGGAAGTTGGCTAAGTGAGGCCTCTTCAGGACATGATGATGCCACACCTTCTGGGTATCGTATCATCCGTCTTGAAAGTCTGTGACGCCAACGACCGCATAGGATGCCATACTTTGTGTCAGTTATTAGGACACCTACCTGTGAGAGGGGTTGGGGCATGCAAGTAACTTGACCTCCAGATTACCGGTTTTCTTGATTGAGATTCAGTGATATTTGAAGACAACATTATGAGGCCTGTTGGAGACCAGGTTCGAGTACCGTTTTGATTTGCTGACACCAGGTTCGAGCAGTGTTATGGGTCTGATTAAGACCAGTATGGTGGATTCTTCTCAGCCAGGGGCACTTGGTCCCTTGTGTGTGCATTTTTCATTTTGCATGACTGTTTGCATTTGCATTTCATTTTGCATATTCATCTTCAGCCGGAACAGGGAGCTTACCCGTTTTTGTCCGCTTCATCAGTTGATTTCCCGACATTCGTATTGGACTCGAGTTAGCATCTGAAAAGATCATGGCTTCAGAAGAGCAGAACTTGGTTGTTACTCGGGCAGAGTTTGAATTGTTGAAGTACCAGGTGAGTCAGGTCATGGAAGCCATGACAGCTATAAATGGAGGAGGAAACAATGGTCAAAGAGCTCGGATGAACAATGTTGCTCAGCCAGTGCATACCCCTGTCAGAGGTCCATATTCTTTCAATGACGCAGAGGGTCACAATTCCACTTTCTCTATGCCAGATTCTCCAAGGATTGTTCCCTGTCCAAGAGTTGTTCTGCAGGTTAATGTTCAGGACCCAGTGACTGCTGAGTATATGGGAAGACTTCAGACGTTGGAAGACCAGATTGCTGCCTTGGTGAATAAGAACACTCTTGATCTGAATGCTGCAGGCATGTGTTTGGTGCCAGGTCTTGTATTGCCTCCGAAGTTCAAAGCGCCCAATTTCGAGAAGTACAAAGGGGATAGCTGTCCGAAGCTACATTTGGTTATGTTCTGCAGAAGAATGACTCTGTATATCACCAATGACAAGCTCATGATTCACTGTTTCCAGGATAGTTTGATCAGAGCATCTTTGGACTGGTACATGCACTTGAAGAGTGATAGTATTAAATCATGGTCGGACTTAGCCAATGCCTTCGCGAAGCAGTACGACTACAACCTGGAAATAGCTCCTTTTCGCGTGCAGTTGCAAGAATTATCTCGTGCGGAGAATGAATCCTTTAGGGGGTATGTGCAGAGATGGAGAGAATTGGCTGCTCGTGTTCAACCACCGATCCCGGAGAGAGAAATGGTTAGCCTCTTTGTGGATACTCTGAAGGGCCGTTATTATGACATGATGTTCACTTGTACAAGCTTTGAAGGTCTGATGAGAATGGGGGAGCTTGTTGAGAGAGGACTCAAGAATGGAAAGCTTCGAGATGCTCCTTGTATCCCAGTTGATAAGAATGAACCAGTTCTCACTTCTCAAGAGGAATGGGAAGAAGGAAGCGATGTTGTCTCAGAATCTCTAGCGCCTCAGGCTCAGTTTTCAGAAACTTCAAACCAGCAGTCATATTATCGTCAGCCGCGTCGTCATGCCCGACAAAGACCAAGGAAGCCTGAAAGGCAGTTTACTCAGCTACCGGTGTCGTACAGTCAGTTGTTGCCAAATTTGGTCGAAAGTGGATTAATAGTGCCGAAAGAGACTAGTCCAACGATCCCGCCTTATCCTTCAGGTTCTGATGCCAGCGCCCGCTGTGAGTACCATGTTGGGGTACTGGGGCATTCGACAGACGACTGTAAAGTGCTTAGAAGCCAAGTTCAGAATCTGCTAGACTCTAACAAGATCTTCATCACGCCTGAGGGTTTTGTTCGGATTATTGATTATCCTTCATCCAGTTGTGTGGGTTCGTCAGTCAATGTTATGGGATACTCCACTGAGAGTATATGTTTGGAAGAATGTCCAACTGAGAGCTCAGTTGGATATGGGGAAAGTTACTAGAAGTTTCTGTGTCGGGTGTCGCATATGTTTTCTCTGCTGACTGTTTAGCTTTCGTGCATTGTTGTTTGCTGACCACCACCAGGCTTGTTGGCTGGGGTCATTATATTGTGTACTTGGTTACGCTTGTTTGCCGCTCTTGTTGACTTTGCATATTGGTGTGAGGCGTTTATCTTTATGCTTACAGCTTGGGGGTGTATTTGTCTTGTCTTGAATATGTGTTCGATTTCTGTATTACATTCTCGCATAACAGGTACATCAGAACCGTGGGTCTTATTTCCTATCATCCAGTTTGTTGCAGGAATTCTTCAGAGATATGGAACAGAATCAGGATGAATTGATTGAAGTCCGAAGCCAGCTGGGGCAGATGATGAAAGACATGCAAGAGTTGCGTCTGGATCAGAAGATACTCAAAGAGGAAAATAATCAGCTGAAGACCCAAATGAGCTTGATCATGGAAGTAGTCAAGAATGTGATTAGGAAAGAGGATGATCAGCTATCTGAAGCCGCAGTGAAGGAGTTTGTTCCGCCTGTGCCTGTGGAGCCCGTGCCTGTGGAACCTGAGTTTAAAAGACGTGTTGATCGACACCAACAACAACAACAAAGGATACTTTCAGCTCAGCGAAGAATTCAGGAGGGGAGGTCAAAGAGGGTATTTAAGGCGCCGCCTTCAACGTATGCTGAGCTCTTTCAGACTTTATTAGGTTTGAAGCTGGTTGAAAAAAGAACATTGGAGCCACCCACAGGAACGACGCGTCCTTATAGGTATGATACCAGCAAGCAGTGCGAGTTTCATTCCGGGGCATCCGGACATGATATCGAGAGTTGTCACGCTTTCAAGCACAACGTTCAGGACTTGATTGACGCAAAGGTTATTGAACTCACGCTGAGCGGCGTAACTGTACATAATGGTCCTATCCCAGTTGGTGCTAAAATGACGGACGTTCCCGAAGCTGCAGTAGATCAGAAGTATATTCTGCAATCATTGGTGTCAGAATCCCCCTGTCCTCAGTTGCTGCCTAGACCAAGCCTGAGGATGAAAGCGTTTGAACAAAAGGAGTCCCTGATGGTTCAGACTCGACCTCCAAGTGGTTCGAATGATCAAAATCAACAATATGTCCTGTCTTCGCAACAGACGTCAACTCCTTTCCAGAATCAGCTGCCTTACCGTTATCGGTCAAACCTGCGTGCTAGACAGAGCCCAATGAAGTCAGAAAGGCAATTCACCCGGCATCCGTGTTAAACAGTATGGTCAACAGGCAACTTTGAAGATGGTTGGTTCAGCAGCAAGTCAGATGTGAAAGCCCGATTCTCGGAAGCTGACGTTTTTCTGTGTTTCATCTTGTCATTTCTTTATGTTTGTAGTTTCTTTCTTGTTAAAGTGCAATCTCGTTTGTAAAACTTGTTGTTTTCATTCAATTAATGATAATGAAATGAGTATGCATGTTTTGAATAAATCCATTTGTGTTCACTAATTGATTTTTACAAATGTCCAACGCTTGGTTAAGCGGAACCCAGGGAGGATGACGAAAAGAACGACATGCAAGCTTCCGATATTGTATGCCTTTGAAATAAAACCTGCTGAGGATGTACAAGCATTGTTTCAAATCCCTAAACACCGGAGTCATAAGGAAGATAATCCCTTGATAACCCCTTTGAGCCTAGTTATAGGAATTTCTTTCTGAAAACGAAAAACCCTCAATGTCAATCTGGGGCAGGGTAGGTGTTACCTAATTTGACCGAGCGTCCAACATTGCAAAAGGAGTGTCCGTTCGAGGATCAATCACACCTTCATAGGTCGTGCCTAAAAAGCCGCGGTGGTTAAGCGACAGGAGTGACCTAGTCACATTATTCCCCAAAGAGTCAGACAACCAGTGTCACACGACTTGTTCGGAAAAAAAAACGAAAAGCGAAAAGAATCAAAAGCCCGCTAAGTCAAAACTTGAAAGCAAACGACTTAGGCAAAAATAAGAGCATTCCGCTGGACTGGAAAATCAAAAGAAACTCAAAAGAGTCAGTCCAGGCAAAATTTAGGGAAATAAAAAATGAAAAGGATTACAAAAGAAAAGTCCTCAAACGAAATATGAGTCGTGTGACCCCAAGTGTCAAAGACGAAAAGTGAGTGGCTATCACTCCAAAAGCGCATAGTTTCTCGAACTATCACTCCTATATTTCAACCTCCCATGAGCGCTAAGGTCGAATTAGGTGAACGTAGGATCGGAGGACATCAAGGAGAATGGGTGGGTTAAAAATTAGACATTGAGCCTTTATCCTTTCTTTCAAAACCGTGAACCTGACCACGTTACAACCTTCAAAAGTCCTAATTGAAGTAGGGTCGTTTCGAGGGCATACATCGGTTAAGATCGCGTCGAAGCTGACTCCTAAAAGGGTTCTTCTTACCATGTTGGTACTGATGTTGATATTCTGATAAATGATTTGTGCATTGTATGCCATAAACTGTTTTCCCATTTTTCCAGTGAACAGATTGGATGTTAAAACTGCCATATGCATTGCATTAATATAGCTTTTATGCAGAACAACTGGTTTTCCTTACGAGTAAGCACTTGACAGTAGGAAAGTTTCCTACAGCGGAAAGTTTGATCAGGATAAAATGCAGGATGCCCGAATAGTCCGAGAGCCGGGGCAAGCTATTATCAAGTGATCCCCAATGAGGTCAGCCATCCAAAGCAGTTATTCTGGGGCAATCAGGTCGAGATCCGGTAGATCTCTCGTAGTTAAAGTCACTATATTGAATCAGCCAATCAGGGGCAAAGTCATTGCAAACAGGGGCAGACTCTCCTAAGAGCGCGGGAGTTATTCTTTATTCGAGGGGCATTTGATTTGAAGTATATCTCAGGGGTTCAGAATGCTGGGGCATTTCATATCAGACCGTCAGGGTACAAATTTTCAAATTTCCTTTTGAGGACTATCCCCACAGAGGTCCCGCAAGCTGGGGCATATCAGAAGCGAAGGAATTGTTCTTCTCAGAGTCATCAGAGTTACTCAGAGCTATTCGAGCAGATTCAGCTAATCTCCAAGTGTGAGTCGAATGTCGGGAAGTCGTGTTACCGTCTATCGACCCTTCAATCAGAAGCTGTGAATTCAGACAGGATATTGTTCAGCGTCAATCATATATGACCCATCCCAGATGGCCTAAAGTCCAATTCTTATTGGCAATTTTCAAGAAGCTCAATCCATATTAGCAATCACTGTAAGGCCCATCCAGGGTGGTGCATCAGTTTCAAAATCCAATCTTCATTGGTACGCGGAAGACTCCGTCTGTTCTCCCCAGCAAAAGTCCAATTTCATTGGCACGGGTAAGCTGTCCCTGACAGAAGTCCAATCATGATTGGCGCATTTAGTTATTCCTCAGCAAAGTTGGCTTCACTTTTCCAGCATTTATTTTGCTGGAATAATTCTGTGACGCCTGGTTATCCCCAGCGGAGTTGGCGTTGTCTTCAGCATTTATTTTGCTGAAGCGGATTTCTGTATCCAAATTCTCCGGCGACCCGAGCCTGCATTTGCATTTGCATATACCATCATATTTGCATCATACTTGCATTTTATCCTCAAACGCGTAGCATTTCCATCCTATATGGAGCATTACGCCATAGAAAAATTCAAACATACGCATATGCATACGAAGCATAAGCCAGTTTTTTCTATCAGCCTCCAGTGGCAACATGAAGTACCCTGTAGTCAGTTCAGGGGCATTTATCCAGCAGCTTTATTCAGATAGCTCTTTGGTATTCGATTCTCAGATCATGCAACGATTATGATTTATTCAACGATCGTCTGGTATTGGCAGACTTCTCTTCCCGTCAATTCACATTGACGATGGGTTTCCCCCAGCGGGCCTTCTCTGTCTATCATGAGACATCAGGAGTTGGATATGGTTTTCTCCGTCTGTCCTTAGACGTTGAGGGGTTTCAAGGCAATCTTTCAGATATCGGCGTTCTTTCTGTCTATTGGACGAGATGGCATTTCAAGAAGGTTTTTCTGACCGTCGATCCTTATTGACGTCGAGGCTCTTCGAAGAATGTTTGGTTTTCCTAGTTGTTGATCCTTATCAACGGCATGGCTCTTTGGAGATGGGTTTTCTTTCTGTCAATCCTTATTGATGATGTGGCCCCTTTGAAGATATTGTTCTTTCCATCAATTCCTGTAGACGAAAGGATTCTGAAATTTGATGGGTGGTGATGAATATAGAAATGAATGTTGATTTTCTCCTTCGGGAAGGAGTCTTGCTGTCTATCATTAGACAAGGCGAGTATGGATCTTGGTTTTCCTACGGTGGACGATGGATATGGGTTATATTTTTTTCTCCTTCGGGAAGGAGTCTTGCTGTCTATCCTTAGACAATGTGAGTAATGAATGTTGATTTTCTCCTTCGGGAAGGAGTCTTGCTGTCTATCATTAGACAATGTGAGTATGGATCTTGGTTTTCCTATGGTGGACAATGGATATGGGTTATATTTTTTCTCCTTCGGTAAGGAGTCTTGCTGTCTATCCTTAGACAATGTGAGTAATGAATGTTGATTTTCTCCTTCGGGAAGGAGTCTTTCTGTCTATCCTTAGACAATGTGAGTATGGATCTTGGTTTTCCTACGGTGGACGATGTAAAAATATATTTTTTCTCCTTCGGGAAGGAGTCTTGCTGTCTATCTTTAGACAATGTGAGTATGGATCTTGGTTTTCCTACGGTGGATAATGGATATGGGTTATATTTTTCTCCTTCGGGAAGGAGTCTTGCTGTCTATCATTAGACAATGTGAGTATGGATCTTGGTTTTCCTACGGTGGACGATGGATATTGGTTATATTTTTTCTCCTTCGGGAAGGAGTCTTGTTGTCTATCTTTAGACAATGTGAGTAATGGGTATGGTTGTCCTACGGTGGACGATGTAAATATGGGTATGGTTGTCCTACGGTGGACGGTGAAAAAATGAGTATGGTTTGTCCTACGGTGGACGATGTAAATATGGGTATGGGTTTTTCCTACGGTGGACGATGTGAACATGGGTTATATTTTTCCTTCGGGATGGTGTCTCCATCTATCATTAGACGAGGAGAGTATGGATATTATTGTTTGCCTGCGGGATGGTGTCCCCGTCTATCAGTAGACGATGGGAGGTGATCAAGTGCATGTTGATCCAATCTTCGGGTTTGTCATTTGTGGTGTCACACAAGTAACTGGTGTTGAAGTCAAATCTCTTTATCAGAGGATCGATCAGTTTGTTGCCATAATAATTGGATTCAGTTCTCTGGATGGTGTTCCCCAAGCAAGGGTGCAGTTTATTTTTGCGGTTGGCAAATTTTTCGGGTTTATTTTGTATTCAACCGTCTTCCACCTTTGAATGGTTGAAGGCTGTTCGCTTTTCAATCCTTCAGGTCCAAGCCGTTTGAATAGGGGCATCTGTTGCACCCTAAAATTTGACCAACTTATTTTACCTGATTTGTGTTTTCATAGCTTTATCATTTGCATAGTAGATCATGCACATATTTCATTCATTTGCATAGCATAGCATGGGCAAACCATCCAACAAGGGATCAAGTGCTATTCTTCATCTCAAAGAAGCATATCCAAAAGGTTTTTATTTAAGTTCAAGCCTATTCAAGTCACCAAGAAAGAAAGTGAAGCTTTGAGAAGTTGATAGATCAAGCAGTGGATTTATAGCCTGTCTGGGGAGTATTTGAAGATCATCGTATAGGTTGTGAGCTATGGACTGAGGCATGGAATGTGTGTAGACATCATGGAATACCTAGAGGGTCATTTTGAAAGTAAGACAAGTTATTGGTGTGGTTGCAAGAGCTACAGTTGAAGACAGTCAACTAGGGTTTCATCTGGGTCAACCCTAGGTCAACCCTAGGTCTAATGCTTGATTGAGGGGCATCAAGGCCTATTTGAAGGATGTGGGATTCATCATATGATATGTTGAAGCATATGTGGTGTTGTGCCAAGAGAAAATCAAAAGAATCAAGAAGGATTGAGGGTGACAAGACAAGGTTCCTAGGGTAAAATCCCCTGTTTTCCACTGAACTTCCAAGCCTTCTAAGCCAAGATGTGAGCTTCAAGTGACTTGGATCTCCACATGAATGTTGTAGAGGAGGTTCATAAATTTAATTTGAGTACTAGAAGTCCTCAAGGGGATTTATAGAACTCAAGTTATAGCCCAGACAAGTTAGGGGTCCTCAGAGGCATCTGAAATTTAACTGTGAAAGTCACTTGATTTCCAAGCAACTTTTGAGCTGGAAGGAGTTTTCAAATGGAATCTTGGCAAACATGAGAGATGTTCCTTATCTTCTTAGCTTTCCAAAAACGTATGGTATGCCTCAATCTGATTTGTGGAGCTCTACTTATGATCTTGGCAAGCCATGGGGCATTTTGGTCATTTGGAGGTTATAGGTCATTTCAAGCATAAGGCCATATCTCCTATCTCCAAGCTTCAAATGGAAAAATCTTCAACATAAAACTTGCTTAGAATGATGTTTTGAGTCTACAAAAGAGGTCATGATAGTTTGGAAATGCATGGAACTCAAAGAGTCAAAATTGACCAAATATGAAGAGAAAAAGTCCATTTAAAAGTGACCATTTTGTGAATTTTTCATATATGACCAAAACAAGGCATATGATATACCAATTTGAAGGGAAATCACATTTTAAGACCATTGGTATCATTAGTTTTTTGGTTTGAGGTCAAGAAATGGGGTTTATCATTGGTTGCTTATGTATGAAGTAACACTTGCCATATGACATACCAATTTGATTGTAAAATGCATTTTAAAGACAATGGCATTGGCACATTTTTGAATTGAGCAATAATTTCATGACTTGCTTTGTAAAAGTGGTTACTTGAAATGTAAGTCACTAATCCAAACCACTTAACAAGGCATTTGGAAGGCTATTTTGGCTAGAAATTTCCAAGGGAAGATACATGAACAATCTAGAAATTTCCAAGGGAAGATACATGAATAATCTAGAAAGTTCCAAGGGAAACGGATTTTATTATTTTGGGCTTGGGCTTCATTTCTAGAATATTCCAATCATCTCTATAAATGTTTAGAAACTCATTTGAAGCAAGGTTGGTGATTGATTGGAGTTGGATTGGAAGAGAGCATATCAATTTTCAAGAGAGCAAATCAAGTGGTGATTCTTCATTCAAGGCGATTTCGGTTTGATTCGAAGATTGTAGCACTTTCCTCGCATGTTGTTGAACGAATTTGAAGCTTTCGGAAGCACGAAAAGAGCCGAAGATACTCCATTTCGAAGCTCCGATCAAGGTATGTAAACCTTCACTTTACCATGGATTTAGGATGAGATAATTAGAAATTCTTATGCGGTTAGGATCGTGAACACCTATGGATGATTTTAGGATTGTTAATTTGGAGATTTTCTTCATTCCCTTTTTCTTTTTATTTTTCTGTTTTGAGGCCTGTTTGCTTTTATTGCGTCAAAAATAGTAAAAATGTTCAAGAAATTATGAAATTTGTTTCTACAGATCTTGATTGTCTTAAGAAATTTTAGGCGCTGAGTTTGAATTTTTTATATTTTTTTTGATTTAGTTATGATTTTTCTTTCGTGCTAATATCCATTGGTGTACATAACTGTTCATCTGTTTTGTTTAATTTTGTTCTCTTTGATGCTTCATGATTTTGAGCTGATCTTTGGATATGTTTTATATGATATGCATAGGTTTCCCCAGAAATTTTATTGGAATTTCTAGACGATTCTATGTTTAGTTTTGAATCCGCTTTTTAGAGCCATCCCCATCTGAATGTTCCCAGGACACTTTATAGGTTTTCCTTTAGAAAGTGACCTTAACTTTAGAATTTGGTTTTAATTTTTTTACCATAGGTTGCTAACATCTTCAGGAGATTGTAGAATTTTTATTAGATTTTTGTGGATTGTTTTCCCATTTCTTTTGCATTTTACATTCTGATGAGTATTTTGCATGATTTAATTGATGTTTGCTTTGCATATTTGATACCGCTGTATTGTAGAATTTTGTTCTCTCAATTGGTGATGATTCTTGCTTAGATCTTTTGGTAGATTGTAGCCAACACTCGCATGTTTCCTTAGGAATTTTTGTAGATTTTCTAGATGTAATTTGGTTCTGTTTTAGGATTGTGGATTAGGACCTTCCCAATTGATGGTTAACCTTGACCCCTTGCATGTTAGGAATTGTTTAGACCCCTTAGAAGTTGATATAGGGTTTGATCTTCGATCTTGATAATATAGATATTAATATACTTTAGGGTTTCCCTTAGGATAATATGATAAAACTTTAGAATAAAAATGGTAGCAAAAAATGTTGAAATAGATATGGTGTAATAAAAAACTTAGAATATTTTAGGGCTTAAACACAACATAGGTGCACTTGAACATTTTATTTTTGGGTTTTTATATTGAATTAGAGTATGGGACCTATGGGGTATATAGGGTAGATATAGTACTTCCCTTAGAATTAATATTAGGCTTGTAAATATTATTTTACTATTTTTAGTATATTTTGCAATTGTGTGATTGTTTGGTTTGCCTATTTTTAGGGTTTATTTTGTTATATGGGCTTTTTGGGCATTTGCTTGGGGTGTGGGCTTGGTTTGAAGAGCATGATGATGGAGCATATTGAAGACAAAGTTGGAGATCAAAACCAAAGGTTGATGAAGATGCTAGGCTTGCTTGAAGATTGATTGAAGACCTAGGACATAGGAACTAGAAAGAGCCTTAGAATAGAAAATTTCTTCACAAATATGGATGGTTTATGTTGCCTCCATTCTTCTCTATGATTCAAAGTCTCTCTTTGATACTCACCTCCTTCCTTTGGAAGGCTTAGTGACAGTATCTAGGAGATAGAACTTTTGAGAGAAACAGTCTGTATTTTGTTAATAGTCTGTATGCCACCTTTGGTGGTTAACTGACTGTTTAACATCCCAAATCATCTTGTGAGCTATTACTCATCTAGGAGAGCTTGCTTTGAAGAAACTTTGAAGGTTGAGGATAGAGTTCATTTCCTTGAAGACTGATGGAAGCAGGAGCTTGTGTTGTCAGGTTTTTGCTGTTTAGAGTTGTTGGTGTTGTTTAGAGCTGTTGATGTATTGTTTGAGTTTCTTGACTGTATTGTTTGATAATTGTCCCCTGGAGGTTGAAGTGAAGTTGTTTCACTTTGCCCATTGTTTTCTAGGTTCGAGGTTGAGTGTGACTCCCTTGCCTCGCTTGTATTGTTGCATTCATGCATTTTACTGCTTTACTATATATATGCTATTGCTTTTCCGTTTATCCCTTAGGATCTCTGTTTCTCTCTGCGCAAGAGAGAAATATGACAGACATTAGGTCTTAACCCATGCATGATAACATTAGGTTAGTTTTTTGATTCCCTTTTTAACCATAGGTTTTAGAGTTGATGTTCCTCTTCTTACCTCAAAACAATCAAAAATACACTAACAATTTCAAACACAATAAAAGACATTTCTTCCGTAAAAGAATGTGAACCAATCAAAACGTCATTTTTGTCCGCTTGGACCAGTAATCAGAAAAACCTTTTTAGAAGGAATAAAAACAATCAAGACAGACTTGTGTCGTGCGTGGCCCGAACTACGTTTGCTCTGATCTTTCATGTTGTATGAAAGTACGTAGGCATAGGATGCGATATCCTAGCGAGCAACCTTCCCCTCCTTTCCCGTAGGTAGGCGAACTACGTTGACTCTGATTTCTCGTTCCAGACGGGAATACGTAGGCATAAAGTGCGATACTTTGCCGAGTCAGTTTATTTTCTTTTAACCCCAGACCTGTAGAGTAGATAGAATAACAATCCGTACTAGAAAACAAGCGTGGATCCCGTCGAGTACGACGGACGTGAGGGGTGCTAATACCTTCCCCTTGCGTAACCGACTCCCGAATCCAGGATTTGGTTGCGATGACCATTCCTTTCCCGTCTTTGCGGTATGTTTACTTCGAGCGTTTCCTTTCCCTCCGTTGGGATAAATAACGCACGGTGGCGACTCTTCTGTTCAGCCGGCGCCGATTTTCGCAGTAGCGACAGCTGGCGACTCTGCTGGGGACTCCAACGGTTCCCTATGCGAGTCAATCCTAACGCTTGTTTTCCCGTCGTGGGCTTTGTATGGATTTACATTTATGTCATTTACCTTCAGCACTATATTATTGATTATTGCTGTTTATTGGGTGTTGGGGGTTCTGTTATTGAGAGATAAGCCGGACCTGGGCTTGAGCGTACTTAGAATTAGAGTGGAAAGTAGCGGGCGCGCACATGCTTTGCATGTCCTAGTGTCCCGCAAAATTCACACTCAGACGAGGTTCTTCTGGTTGGCCTCTCGTCCCACCCTTTGGGTGGCATGGGTTGTTGGTTAGTCGGATTGTCGACTCTGGGAACCGATCAATTGGAAGTTGGCTAAGTGAGGCCTCTTCAGGATTTGATGATGCCACTCCTTCTGGGAATCGTATCATCAACTCTGAAAGTCTGTGACGCCGACAACCGCATAGGATGCCGTACCATTTTCAGTTGCTAGGACACCTACCTGTGAGGGGGTTTGGGGCTATGCAGGTAACTAGACCTCCAGATACCGGTTTGCTTCTTGATTTGAGATTGAGGATATTTATGGACAGTTGAAGGGTCTATCAGAGACCAAGTGGAGTAGTGTGGGGGTCTATCAGAGACCCACTTGGAGTTATGTTATTGGGTCTAGCAGAGACCAGGGTTGGAGTTTATGTATGGGGCCTGTCTAAGACCATGGTTTGAAGAATAGTGGAGGGTCTGTTGGAGACTTTGTTCTTGGTGTGATTTGGGCTTCTCAGTCGGGGCACTTGGTCCTTTGTTGCATTTTATTTGCATTGCATTGTTTGCATAACCATTATCATCGCATTTCATTAACGTGTGTCTGTGCTGCAGGTGCATTTGCATATTCCCTGATTCTAGTGTCCGGACTTCTGATTATTGGTCATGGCTGGTTTGAGAAGGATAGTTACATACAAGTTACCTACCCCTGATGTTACTCCCCTGCTTGGTTTGATTTCCCTTGCTGATGAGGGTGTCCGGAGAAGCTTCAGGATGAGTTACGAAAGACTGTTGAGATTGGTTTGCAAACCAACTGATGTGGGGATGAATGGGCTGTATACTTTGATGCAATTTTATGACCCTGCATTGAGATGCTTCACTTTTAAGGACTTTCTTTTAGGGCCCACCTTGGAAGAGTACGCAGAGTTTATTGAGCTGCCAGTACAGAATAAGGTTCCTTTCATTCACTTTGACGCTAAGCCCAAGTTAGAAGACTTAGCAGTGGCTTTACACATGGACGCTTCTGAGCTATTGGTGACTTCTTGGCGCGGGGTTTCAGGCTTCTCCCTCCAGTTTCTGATTGGTAAAGCCCAGGAATACGCCAAGAGTGGATGCTGGATAGTCTTTAATGCTGTTTTGGCTTTGTGCATCTATGGGATAGTGCTGTTTCCCAACTTCCCGAATTTTGTGGACTTTGATGCATTTCATTTGTTTGCTGCTGGCAACCCTGTACCCACATTGATCGGGGATTTATACCATTCGTTGCATTACAAAAATGAGAATAGGAGAGGCAAGAACGTCTCTTGTTGTGTACCCTTGTTGTATATGTGGTTTGAGAGTCATCTGCCCAAGAAGGGTATCTTTGCTGGGTCTGCAGATATGGTGGATTGGTCTGAGCATCTGATGGGACTTTCTTCAGAAGATGTTGGCTGGTTTGACAGAGCTTTATTGGGATCTGAGATTATCTACAGATGTGTCGGATATCCTAATGTTCCTCTGATTGGGAGGAAAGGGTGCATTAATTACAATCCATCATTATTGATCAGGCAATTCGGTTATGCTTTGAAAAGCCCGCCAAAGGAGGAAGAAATACAGGAATCTCTGTATTTCACCGGTGACTTGAGTGGGGAATTATTGGCCAAGCTTCAGCACGCTTGGAATCATATCTGCAGAAGAGGGAAACCATTGCTAGGCAAGAATGATTGTCAGGCCTATATGCCATGCAAGGTGTGGATCCAGGAGAGGGTAAGACAGGTACAGATGCCTTTTCCAGCAGTATCACGTCCTGTTCCCATTCCAGTGGAGGAACCCACTACTGTAGCTGTTGAGGTCTATGAGCGGGTCGTGAAAGAAAAAGAGGACTTGATAAAGATCAATGAAGAGTTAGAAAAGGAACTGGCTCAGATGCATAGTGAGAAGAGCAAGGCTGTGCATTATTTCCAACAGCAGACTGAGTTAGTAAACAGGCTAGGTGCTGAACTGACCGAAGAGAAAAAGAGGCGTGAACGCCTGGGGAAAGAATTCAGAAGCTCTCATGATATGTTAGAGTCCAAGAAGAAGGCACTCGATGCCGCCCACCGAGAAATCTTTTCTTGCAACAAAACGTGGAATGCTACGCTAACCAACAACAAAAAGAGGGAAGACAAATTGAAGCAGCAAATTTCTGAACTCGAAGATCATTTGAAGGCTAGCAATAAAAAGTATGAAGAGGAGGTTATGGCAAGATATAATCTTCAGAACTCATTAAACAAGGCCATCGAGTGCAAGAAAGAGGCTGTGTCTCAGAAACGGAAGCTAGAGGATCGCTTCGGAGAAGGGGCACGGGAGGAATCTGCTGGTGATTTACGACGTGTTCTCAAGCGAAGAGATCTACTTGTTGAGGGTTTGCTTACCCGACCAAGTCATCCAGAGACTAAGAGGTTATTAGAGGAGTACCAGGCGTATGGTCGCACTTGACTATTTCATGTATTGGTGTGTCTGCTTTATTTGCATTGTGCTGGCCATCACCAGGATTGTTGGTTGAGGTCATGCCTTCTTATTGTACGCTCATTGATATTGTATTCCTGACTTGATGGGTTTCTCTGCAATGTATGAGGTGTTTTCTATGATTGGGCTCCGAACTTCGTATTGCTGTCATTGTCATCACACTGACACATTAGCACTAGAATTGGGGAGTGATATTCCCTAATGCACAGACACATGTCGCATTTGCATTCACATTCATATTGCATTACAGGTGATTATTGAACTGTATCTCATTTCCTACACAATTACCAGGTCTTTTCAGGATTGAAAGTCAATGCCTGCACCGATACTCTACTCGTACCAACTGCAGAAGAGTTATGGATCAGATGCAGAATGAAATGCAGGACATGCGTGAGAAGCTGGCGCTATTCATGTAGACAATGGAGACCATTGTGAAAGGCCAGGAAAACTTGCAGGCTTTGGTGCAGCCTTTGCTGATGAGAAATGCTGGGCACGGAAACGAAGACCATAATTCTGTGCGAGTTGACACCATTCACGGGGATGGTACTCCTACACCGGTAGCTCCACCTGTGGTGAACATACCTGCTGTGAATGCGAACAACGGCGCTGGCGCCGGGAACAGTAATGCAGGAATCGGTAACGAGACTGTCGTCAACAACGTTGGGTTCGGAGATGCCAATCTGGGTGGTGATAATATTAGAGGTAATGGCTTCGGTAACAACGGATTTGGCTATAACGACCAGGGGTTTGATCATGCTAATCAAGATGGGAAGTACGGCTTCAACGCTCAGGGCTTCGGACAGGATGGATTTGGTAATACCAATCAGGGTTATGGCGGATTCGGTAACGGGAATGGCGCTGGAGCGATGTCTTTTGGACCTGCCGGAGTCGCTCCAGGGTATGGTAACAGGGGGCGGGGCCCTGTAATGAATCAGACTAGATTTGGCCGTAACAACGGGTATGATGGATACGGAAATGGGAACGGTAATTGGATAGAAGATCAACAAGAAGATGCTTTCTCTGGTGGAGGTTTTGAAGGTCCTGTAGATGACTCTCAGAGAATCAAGATGCTCGAGGAGCAGATGAAAGGTGTTGTGAATCAAAGTGCTGTTGGTTTAGATATGACCACAATGGGTCTGGTGCCTGGCCTGAGGGTACCGCTAAAGTTTAAAGCTCCCACATTCGACAAATATAAGGGGGATACCTGTCCAAAGGTGCATGTGCGGTCATACTATAGAAGGATGTCGGCTTATTCAAACGATGAGAGGATGCTGATGCATTTCTTTCAAGACAGCTTGTCTGGTCCTTCCCTTGAATGGTACATGGGATTGGAGCCTACTCAGGTAAAAACTTGGAAGCAGCTGGCTGAAGCGTTTGTGGCTCATTATAAGTACAATAGTGACTTGGCACCCAACCGGGTCCAATTACAGGGGTTGTCCCAGAAGAAAGACGAGAGCTTCAAAGAATATGCGCAGAGGTGGCGCGACATGGCTGCACGAGTTCATCCTCCTTTGGATGACAAAGAAATGAATGATATGTTCATAGGAACATTTACTGGTATGTTTTATGATAAGCTGTTTCATACTTCCTTGGGCAGTTTCTCGGACCTAATCTTGATGGGTGAGAAAATTGAAAGCAATATTAAAATGGGGAGATTCCAAGCTGAGGAATCTACTTCAGCTGGCAGTAACAGAAAAGCTTTCGGTGGTCGCCGTCAAGGTGATGCAAGTGCAGTATTCGGGAGCCGAGGCCGAGGCCGGGGCAGAGGGCGGAATCAGTACAATCATCCGCAACAGGTGGCAAGTGTCACAATTCCATTTCATCAACAACCAATACCACTACAGCAGATACCACCACAGCAACAGCAGCCACAACAAAGGTTACATCCTTCCCAACACAGAATTCAAAGGGGCAAACCAAGGAGGGTGTTTGAAACGCCTCCTTCAACGTATGCAGAATTGCTACAGACATTACTGTGTTTGAACTTGGTGGAAAATAGGACTATGGCGCCAATGACGGGCACTCCTCCGTTCGGTTTTTATGCGAACAAGCACTGTGAGTTCCACTCCGGGGCTCCTGGCCATGACATAGAGACTTGCCACGCGTTCAAGCATGTGGTGCAAGATCTGTTGGATAGCAAGGCCATAAATTTTGGACAAGCCGGTCCGAACATAGTACAACAGCCCATGCCCAACCATGGGGCAAATGCTATTTTAACCGAGGAGGGTTTGAACTTGATCATGAATGTTGATGAACTAAAAACACCGTTGTGTGAGATAAAAAGCAGATTATTGAAAGGAGGTGTGTATCCAGGCTGCGATGAGTTTTGTTTAGAGTGTTGGACCCAAGCTGGGGGTTGTGCTAAATTGAGGAAGGGTATTCAGACCTTAATAGACGAAGGCACGTTGCAATTCGACAGAACGGCAGTTAAGGAACCTGCAGAGGTATTAGCGGATGAGCAAAGTGATGTAGCTACCGCGACAATCCCCCGAAAAACAATAACTATAACAGCGCCAGCCAGGCGACCGCCGATCACTATCACCAAGGCAGAACCAACCCCTTATGAGAGCACTAAGGCAGTACCCTGGACTTATGGGTTGGAAGCATACTGTGATGGGGTGAAAATTGATATTAGTAAACAGCCAGTTGAGGTTGTAGACAACGTCGTCGGGACCGGAGGGATGACGAGAAGTGGGAGAATTTTTATATCGCCTGAGGTAGAGGCTGAACAATTGGCGAAAGGAAAAGGAAAAATGAATGAGGATGTCCCTGTGAAGAGGAACGAAAAAGAAACGTCACTGAAAGATGTAGAAGAGTTTATGCGCCTTATTCGTAAGAGTGACTATAAGATTGTTGAGCACCTTCAACAGACGCCATCGAAGATATCCATATTGTCACTGTTATTGTGTTCCGAAGCTCATAGGAATGCATTGTTGAAAATTCTGGATACGTCATTTGTGCCCCAAGATGTTTCTGTGAATCAGTTGGAGGGGGTGTTGGCGCACGTGAACGCCGGGCATAGCTTGGGATTTACGGATTTTGATTTGACCCCGAGGGGGAGAGAGCATAACATGGCGTTGCACGTCTCAGTTGAGTGTAGGGGCTCAGTCATGTCCCACGTACTGGTATATACCGGATCTTCCTTGAACATGCTGCCAAAGAAAGCAATGATGAAATTAGACATCAGGGGAATCATTTGTACGCCTAGTGACTTGGTGGTCAGGGCATTTGATGGTACAGAAGGTCAGTCTTTGGATCTATAACGTTACCTCTCCAGGTGGGGCCGGAGATTTTCGAAACTGAATTTTACATTATGGATATCCAGCCAGCATACAGCTGTCTTCTCGGACGACCATGGATCCATGGTGTTGGGGCAGTCACATCTACCTTGCACCAAAAGCTGAAATACATGGTAGGGGACAGTGTGGTCACGGTCTGTGGAGAAGAAGATATATTGGTCAGCCATCTGTCATCATTCAAGTACGTAGAAGTCGACGACGAGATTCATGAAACACCCTGTCAAGCCTTTGAAGGGTTGCGCATCAAAGACAAAGTTCCAGGGCCGAGTAAAGCGTCAGAGGTGGCCATCTCATCATACAAGGAGGCTCAGGCCCTAGTGAAGACTGGTGAGACAAAAGGCTGGGGCAAGGTTCTGGATATTCCCGTAAAGATGGACAGATTTGGGCTGGGATATCAACCATCGTCATCAACGCCTGCTGCTGGGGCACCTCGTTTCAAAGGACCAATAACAATCACGGCTAGTGGAGTGTATCACGAGGCCATCAACGCTGTTTTAGATTCCGAAGAAGGAGACAGTGACTGCGACATGGACGCCTGGATTCAGCCGAGCGTGCCAAGACAAGGATTATGCAATTGGTCTATTCAGGAGACTGTTCTTGTGACTACCAAACAGTAATACCTTGTTTTCTTAATTGTTGAACAATCCGGTGTCTTACCCGGGGCATCGTGATTTTGCTTAGGGTCGTGCTGTTATGTACATTGCATTGTTTAATCATTAAATAAAAGGCGTTTTTCATGTACAAATATTGCGATCTCTGTTTTTCCTGTTTTTGTGTTTTACAATAAAATGGCAACGTGGTTATTCGCTTTATACACATTTTGAAGCAGTTAACCATTCCTTTTGCAGGATAATATTTTCAGATGACATCATTGAACCACCTATGACTCATTTCGACTTTGAGCACCCGGTATTTCAAGCCGAAGAAGAGATTGTTGAAGATGGCGACGTTCCAGAAGAGTTGTCTTGGTTGGTAAAGTAAGAAGAACGAATCATTCTGCCTCATGAGGAGGTCATTGAAATTGTTAAACTGGGGTCGGAAGGGGTTGAAAGGAACATCCGTATAGGAGTCGCGCTGCAGAGCGACGTCAAGCAAAGACTGGTTGAAATGCTCAAAGAGTATAGTGATGTGTTCGCTTGGTCGTACGAAGACATTCCTGGGCTGGATACGGATATGGTTGTGCACCGTCTGCCGCTAAAAAAAGAATGCCCGCCGGTTAAGCAGAAGCTTGGCAGAACTAGGCCTGATATGGCAGTGAAAATTAAGGAGGAGGTCCAAAAGCAGTGGGATGCTGGTTTCCTAGCTGTTACAAAATATCCCTCATGGGTCGCTAATATTGTACCAGTGCCAAAGAAAGATGGTAAAGTGAGAATGTGCGTAGATTACCGTGATTTGAACAAAGTGAGCCCGAAAGATGATTTCCCACTTCCTCACATCGATGTGCTGGTTGACAACACTGCTCAATTCTCCGTATTCTCCTTCATGGATAGCTTCTCGGGCTACAATCAGATTAAAATGGCGCCAGAAGACATGGAGAAGACTACCTTCATCACACCTTGGGGAACATTTTGCTACAAAGTGATGCCCTTCGGATTAAAGAATGTTGGGGCAACGTATCAGCGTGCAATGACGACTCTTTTTCATGACATGATGCATAAGGAGATCGAGGTTTATGTCAATGATATGATTGCCAAATCCCAGATGGAGGAAGAACATTTGGTGAATCTGCTAAAGTTAGTCAAGAGGCTTAGGAAGTTCAGGCTGAGACTGAACCCTAACAAGTGCACCTTCGGGGTGAGGTCGGGTAAACTGTTGGGGTTTATCGTGAGCGAAAAAGGAATAGAGGTTAATCCTGCAAAAATAAAAACAATCAAGACAGACTTGTGTCGTGCGTGGCCCGAACTACGTTTGCTCTGATCTTTCATGTTGTATGAAAGTACGTAGGCATAGGATGCGATCTCCTAGCGAGCAACCTTCCCCTCCTTTCCCGTAGGTAGTCGAACTACGTTGACTCTGATTTCTCGTTTCGGATGAGAATACGTAGGCATAGAACTGCTGTGTTCTGCCGAGTCACCTTTTTCTTTCTTTTTAACCCCAGACCTGTAGAGTAGATAGAATAACAATCCGTACCAGAAAACAAGCGTGGATCCCGTCGAGTACGACGGACGTGAGGGGTGCTAATACCTTCCCCTTGCGTAACCGACTCCCGAATCCAGGATTTGGTTGCGATGACCATTCCTTTCCCGTCTTCGCGGTAGGTTTACTTCGAGCGTTTCCTTTCCCTCCGTTGGGATAAATAACGCACGGTGGCGACTCTTCTGTTCAGCCGGCGCCGATTTTCGCAGTAGCGACACCAAGATCTCGCAATCTTGTGCCTACGTATCTTACATTCGGACGAGAATGAAGAATCAGAGCAGTCGTAGTTCGTGGTAACAACCACGAAAAGGTGAGGTTGAATGAGTTGGAAGTTTGAGAAAGGGATGAAAGAGTGACTGACAAGCAACCCAAGAGCGTGCCTCAAGAGCTTGTCACTCAAGAATTCAAAGAATGCTAGATTCCAAGAACTCAATTCTTTCGGAAGTCGGGATGAATAGGTTAAATGATAAAGGGTTGGATATTTTGAAATCGAAAGAATGAACTAATAACAACTCAAGGGCGCGCCTCGAGAGTTACTCATTCAAATATTCAAAGAATGCTAGATTCTAAGAATTATCCCTCTTTCGTAAGTTTAAAAAATGTTTGTAGAAAGATTGAATCAAAAACGGAATGCGAGGAAAAACGAGGTTAGTTTGAAAAATTCTCGACGACGTGTCGAGGATTTGATTGAAGATGGAACTGACTTGACGACATGTCAAGGGTTTAGATGGTGAGAAATGATATTGGTCCCTAAGGGTGCCCCCAATATCGAAACCACGATGAATTGTGAATGTGTGTGCGAAATGTCGACAGTTGCGAATGCGGACGAGCACTCGACTTAGGAGGACGTTGGAAAATGTTTGAGTTTGAAAAAGTCGAAAGGTTGAGTGAATAACAACTCAAAGGGCGTGCCTCAAGAATTATTCACTCGAAGATTCAAGGAATGCTAGATTCCAAGAACTTCCTTTCGAGGTTTGAATCGAAAAAGGTATTTTGAAAAAGTTGAAAGGTTGAGTGAATAATAACTCAAGAGCGTGCCTCGAGAATTACTCACTCGAAAGTTCAAGGAATGCTAGATTCCAAGAACCTCATTCTTTCGAAGTTTGATCGAGAAAATGTTTTGAAAAAGATTTGAAACGAAACGCGGGTATGAAAAAGGTTTGTGGTATGAGAAGTGAGAATACGAGATTGAATTTGAGAAGTATAGGAGAATGACGATTATTTGGTAAATGAGACGTCGGTCTCACAACTAATTAATCGGGGTATTATCGTGATGCGAGATCTCGACAACATCTTTTTCATTCGAAAAAAACTCGGATGGACAATGAAAATATCACACAGAATTGCTAGATTCTTATGATATTTCTTTGTCCAAATAAGAGAATATAAAAACAACAAGTTGAACAATATATTATTTAAGGTGTATACCTTAATAATATCCATTCGAAAACTCGAGAAGTGCTAGACTTCAAGAGTTTAATTTTCACCATTTGATTTAATTTATGAAATATTGTTTGAATAAACAGTGTGAAAGTATCATGTGGAATGCTAGACTCCAATGACATTTCTTTGTCTAAATAATTAAAAGGTATATTTTGAAACGAAAGGTCGAATGTCACTACCCAAGACGTACGTCCCAATAGTGATTATTCAAGAACTCAAAAGATGTTATACCTTAAAAGTTCTTTTTCGTTATTAATTAAGAAAATGATTTGTGTGTTGAGAACAAATTAGATTAAGAATTTAGTGTATAATTAATCACATTTTGAAAATACACCTTAAAATTGTCCATGGTTTTTTTTAGAAAATAATTTGAATTGTCTTCAATTAATTAGTGTGTTGAATAAAATCTTCCAAATTTGAAAAAAAACTTATTAAATTAATTTAAGATAAATTGCTAATTAGCTAGTAAAAATTAAGATCTAAAAAAACAATTATATTTAATCACTAAGCTAAACAATTAATTTGAAATAATAATACTCGTGTGTTATTAATTTATTTGTAACACAGAGTAAAAAAATGAAGAGAAAAAAACTTAACAGTAAAACAAACAAGCATCTTGAGGTGGCCAAGTTTTGACCCAAATCCTCCTCCGTCTGATTTAAAGAACCGTGTGAACATATGTTCAACCATCAAAATGCTGCCAAGTGTCAAAGTGATTACTTTAGGGAATAACACATGTTATTAGTAAAAGAACTAAAAAAAATGAACAGACGGATGCCACCGCATATCATTCGTTCCCCAATGACAAAAGGCTGGCGATGCATTAATGGGAATCTGTTGGGAAACCCAACGCATGACCCTCCTCTTTCCATCCTTTAGTTCAAAACCCAGTGAAGCGAGAGAAGTGAAAATCAAATACCATAAAGCCGTGAAGAAATTTAAAGTCTATCATGCTACTCTACACATAAGTCTAAAATCAAGATCAAAACATGAACAAAACAATCAAAGTTCCCAAACGTTTCAAATCGAAAACCCTAACCCTCTAATCCAGTATTTTGCAGCATGTTCATATGGTTCAAAAAAAGAAATTTTCTAAGAAGATAAAGCTGAGAATCGATCTAAATCGCCGAAATTTACCCCTTCAAGGATTCTATCATCACCGGTGAGTGGCCTCCTCTTTATCGGTCTCTATTTTTCTTTATCTCTCTATTCTACTCTTGATTTCGAGCTTGCAAACTAACCCGCCTCTTTGTTCGTTTGAAAGGCTACAGTGATGTATGAGTAGGAGAAGGCATCGCATTGAGGTTCAAGCTTTTGGGAATTTTTTCGGCATGGTTTTGTGAAGATTTCAACGGCCTAACGGTGTCCTCTCCTTCTTCAGCAAATTAAAGAAGTATTTAGAGGGATTTAGGTTTTGGTGTTAGGGTGAAGAGAAGGAGATAACAGGGTTGGTGAGGGTTTCGATGTTGTTGATGAAGGAGGTATGAGAGTGGGTCAAGAAGATGATGGTTGAGCAGAAGAATAGAAGGTTTTGCAGAAGGAGATTGGCGTTTGCTGAAAAAAAGGTTTGTTCTGGTTCTACCAAACTTTTCCAGTATTTGTTTTGGCTTTCTTTTTTTAGTTTGATATCAGTTGGATGTTATTTTTAGGATTCGAAGTTTGGGTTGGGGGTTTTTGTCGTTGGGTTTGAACGTCTGAAGGAATTCTTCATTCTTCCCCCCGCGCCCCCAAATGAAAATGTTGAAGGTCTTTTTAAGAGATAAACGATGAGGCCTCAGGTTACTGATTTCTCCTCCTTTTTATTGTGTGTGGGTTGTTGTTATGTAGACATCATAGTTTGTAGAGGCTTGTACGATTTGTTTGTACTGCGGTTTGTGATTTTATATTTTTTTTTGTCTTGGAGAATTGCAGTGTGCTTTAACGTGGCCATGGGATGCGGGTTTGTAAGGTTGTTATCACGAAAGGGTTGTCCTTTTGCTGCGTAGTGTTGCGAGTGGTTTGTGACAGATAAGGGGCATCACGTACAGAAAAAACATCATGTTGCTTTTTGTGAAAAATGTTGCCACTGGTATTTTTATTTTACCACCTTTCCTTTTCTTTTCTTGGTTTTGTCTGTCGTGAATGGACAAACATAGCAGTTTTTTTTCATTCATTGCGGGTCATTGATTTTGTGTGAGTGGGTGTTTGGGAGCTGCTATTCTGTCTTTTTTTCCTCTTGATTTGCAGATTATAATTTTTCGTACAAGACGTGGCCAAGAGATGAAATAAGGACCTGCTGTCCTTTTATCTTCTACACTGATACCGTATTGTATCACAGACTCCCTTGTTGCCTTTTTTACAAAGTTGGTCGAGGTTATTGTGTTTTTATGGAGGTACCAGCTGCTTTTGTATGGTGTGTTGCGTAATCGTACGACTCTCATCAAAGTTTTTTTCTTTTACAGCACTAAAGGATAGCTGGCTTTTGCACAAGTGGATGTATGGTTGCCTTGAGGGACCCATCTTGGAAAGTAATATTGGCAATGGATGGACTCTTTATTGATGGATTCCCATGGATTCTCATTTTGCTTTTTTGATAACAAATATATGACCGACGTGATGCATGAAGTCACGTAACCACACGTTTCGTTTCATTTTTCTTTATGCTATTGTAATTGAATGATAATGGCCTTGTCACTTGCAATTGTTCCTCCTTGTGATTGGGCCAACTTTATGGTGAATCAAGAGATTTTTTAAAATTTGGATTTGAATGAGTCTTGAATTAATAACAAAACTTAACACATAACATCGCTACCCTTGAAAGAAATATTTGCTCTCACATATCATTTTGACAACAAGTTTAGAACTTTGACCAAAAACGTGACCAATAAGCTTAAGATTCTTATGTTTGACTAGAAATTCAATATTCCTAATTAACTTAAATCATCCCACTGATAAGCCCGATATTATATCATGACTAAAATGAGAAATAAAATTCTTGCATGGAACACTCTGCAAATTGACTTTGCCCAAGCAACTTGAACTTATCTTAATAATGCCATTAAAACTCCTTTTGAAACACAAACCCCAATTGTCATTATACACATACCCTTCTTTAACTAGCGCAATCCCAATCCTAATCTTGAAGCAAACCTTTGCTAAAGCAAGGTCGGGCTATCACCAGACAGATTGTACATAGTTGCCTTGATAATCCTGCCTGAACTCTAACTCATTCTCACAAGAACTTGAACATCAAATAAGAGTGAATGACGGTCACAACGACATATCCCCATTTTGAATTTCTGGATACAATTAGTGAGAGAATGTACAGATGCTAGTTACACATAGGGTAGGACGAATTTGGGGTATGACAGATGCCCCTATCTAATTGGTTTAAACCAAGTAAAATGAACTGCTATGGCATTCATTCATTCAAGGTAGAAGACAATTAGATATAAAGAAGACCCTGAATTTGTCCGAAAAGAAAGTAAATGTTCGGGTATTGAAAATGTTGGATGAGGTATACCTCTGAGTAAACTGTAAGTAATGGGCAAAAGATCGTCATCACCAAAAGGATGATGGACTGAAACACACACGACTACCACCACCAAAAGGATGATAGAGCAAAACACTCGCACAATCTATCATTAATGACTATGACAGACCCCCCACCAAAAGGAGGATGGAGCGAAACACAAACAATATCGCACAATCTATCATTAATGACTATGATAGACCCCCACCAAAAGGATGACGGAGCGAAACACAAACAATATCACACAATCTATCATTAATGACTATGATAGACCCCCCACCAAAAGGATGACGGAGCGACACACGCCAAACAATATCGCACAATCTATCATTAATGACTATGATAGACCCCCCGCCAAAAGGATGACGGAGCGAAACACTCACAGACTATCGCACAATCTATCATTAATGACTATGATAGACCCCCCACCAAAAGGATGACGGAGCGAAACATAAACAAAATATCGCACAATCTATCATTAATGACTATGATAGACCCCCACCAAAAGGATGACGGAGCGAAACATAAACAAACATCGCACAATCTATCATTAATGACTATGATAGACCCCCCACCAAAAGGGTGACGGAGCGACACACGCCAAACAATATCGCACAATCTATCATTAATGACTATGATAGACCCCCCACCAAAAGGATGACGGAGCGAAACTCAAACACTATCGTACAATCTATCATTGATGACTATGATAGACCCCCACCAAAAGGATGACGGAGCGAAACACAAACAAACTATCGCACAATCTGACACCAATTCAAGTGACAGACCCCCCACCAAAAGGATGACGGAGCGAAACTCACACCGGCCACTACCACCAAAAGGATGATAGGGCAAACACTATCGCACAGTATGTCACCAATCCAAGTGACAGACCCCCCACCAAAAGGATGACGGAGCGAAACCCACACAAACTATCGCACAATCTATCATAAATGATTATGATAGACCCCCCACCAAAAGGATGATGGAGCGAAACACAAACACACATCGCACAATCTGACACCAATTCAAGTGACAGACCCCCACCAAAAGGATGATGGAGCGAAACTCACACAGGCCACTACCACCAAAAGGATGATAGGGCAAACACTATCGCACAATCTGTCACCAATCCAAGTGACAGAACCCCCACCAAAAGGATGACGGAGCGAAACCCACACAAACTATCGCACAATCTATCATAAATGATTATGATAGACCCCCCACCAAAAGGATGACGGAGCGAAACACAAACACACATCGCACAATCTGACACCAATTCAAGTGACAGACCCCCACCAAAAGGATGACGGAGCGAAACTCACACCGGCCACTACCACCAAAAGGATGATAGGGCAAACACTATCGCACAATCTGTCACCAATCCAAGTGACAGACCCCCCACCAAAAGGATGACGGAGCGAAACCCACACAAACTATCGCACAATCTATCATAAATGATTATGATAGAACCCCCACCAAAAGGATGACGGAGCAAAACTTACACACACAGGTCGCTATCACCAAAAGGATGATAGGACAACACAGACTTGAAATTTACCAACACCAAAAAGATGCAGGCTAGGTTGAACTGACGAGGTTCGACTATCACCAAAAGGATGATAGTAAGGCAATTGACAACGGTCACGCTTGCTGGATACAACTCATTGGAGAACCCCCAAGAGGAAGATTGAATTGAAATGAGTCAACGGGGTACGCCCACCGTCTTGCTTGGAGATCATAATTCTGTTGAAATGATTTCATGGTTACGCCCACGAATTCTGAAGAGGATGACCCTGACTGGGCCGAGTTTATCCTGATGTCTTGGTTTGCTCAACAAAAGGCTGAACAACTTCATGAGGAACGCTCACAGTTTTGCTGAAAATGCCCCTGCTCGGGCTGGATCTTGCACTGAACTTCTTGGATTTGCCCAATAAAAGGTTGAACAACTTCGTGGGGAACGCCCACGGTCTTGAATGGTATGCCTCTGACTGGGCTGAATGTTGATTTGCATATCTAATCAACCACGAGGTTGAAATACGTCATGGGAGACGCCCATGGTCTTTGAAAAATGCCCCTGATTGGGCTGAATCTTGCTTTGAACAACTTCGAATTTTGATGGGAGAAATCCACAATTGCAGAAGATTGCCCCTGACTGGGCTGGTGATTGCTCTGAAGCTCCTGATATTCGTGGGAGAAATCCACGACCTTTGTGGAAGATGTCCCTGACCGGGCTGATGATGGTATTGGAAATCTTCAAGATTGATCCTGGACCTTAACTTGCATATATGAATGCTGGATGATAAATGACATTCCATACGAATGGAAGTGCAAATGCAAATGCTGACGCGCGGAGATGCAAGAGTTGGGGAAGTATGATATGATTGGGGTATGCATATGATGCAAGATGCTTATGAGGTCAAATGCGATGCGTATGATGCGTATGATTGCAGACAGGTAAATGGAAATGCAGGGAGACGCCGGCAATGGTGGATTTCTGGTAGTTGCCAATGTGGATTAGACTTTGGGTGGTGGGAGGGAGTGACTTCCTCGACACGCAGTTTGTTGAAGACGCCATGCTTGGAGCAGAAGATGTCCTTGATGCCCCAAGTCTGGGATATTTGGTGATTGTGAATTTGCTTCAGAGAGAGTTGCAACTTTGCTTGATGGTCAGGACGACCTGGTTTTGCCCCAGTTTGAACATGGCAATGGTCTGCCCCAGATTAACCAGTTCTGGCATATTTGAACTCGGATGACTTGCCCCTGCTCGAGCTATTGAGTGATTTTCCCCAGCCTGTGGGTTCTGAGGTAGTCTTGCTTCGTGTCAGCCATTGGAAGTCAAGTTCCTCCTTGATTGCCCCTTGTTGAAATGTCTTTGAATACCTAGCACTGTTTTGCAATTAAAATTGTACACCCACAAATGGTAATATTAATGCAAAGTTTAATGCAAGTTTGAAAAAGTATCATTTATTCGAGAGTGTCGTAATAGTGAGACGAATGGACTGTTAGCCCATCCGTAGTGCTAAGTTGATTGGTGTAAAAGATAAAGCAAGGATAATGACACCAATGATGGTGATTAGCAATCATGTGAGGAGTCAGGTTACGCAACCTCGCAATAGTATGCTTTCAGGATAAACCTCGCCTCAATTAGGTCTCTCGAGGGTTGTAACGTGGCCTGGTTTACGGTTATGAAACAAAGGATGTTAGGCTCAAAGTATGATTTGTACCCACCCCTTCTTCTTAATGATCTCCAGTCCTACGCTTAGTTAATTCTACACTTGTCTGGACGGTGTAAACTTGATGGTTCAAGGTTTGCTCGTCGTGGCAGTCACCTTATTTTGGTTTTTTGATGGATGTCAGTGCCCCTTTTGATTTGGGTGGCCACTGAATCTTTTGTTTTTGTTGAGGGTTTCGAGGGCCTCTTTTGCTTTTGTTTTTGATCCCTAACTTTTGCATGGATTGACTTTGCTTGTCAGATCCATCGGGATTACCTTGATTTTTCCTAAGTCCCCTCTAAGGTGTTTGACTTAGCAGGATTTTTTGATTTTTTATTTCTGGATTCTGTTGGAAGGTTATGACTACCATGTTATGGGTCATTGAAAAACAACTGTCTTCTGGATTTAGCTTGTTGATTCGAGTGCGGGGTTGAATCTGAACACTACCCTGCCCCAGGTTGAGTGTAAAAGGTTTGAATATCCGAAGGAAACTGCTACTCCTAGGCTCGAAGTGGTTTACTAGGGATTATCTCCTTATATCTCCGGTGTTTGTGGGAATTGAAACAATGCCTGTACATCATTGACGAGATTCTATCTGAAAGCATACAGTTTGCAATTATGGGTATCTCGTTTTCATCATCCTCCCTCAAATCATGTTAAACAACAGTGAATAGAGTGAAGTGAACAAAAATGTGCCGGTGATAAGTGAAAATGAGTGAATACGACATAACTAATTCAAAACACGCATAAACAATACATTAATGAAAACCAAATACGAATGGCAATTGTTCAAAGCATACAGTACTTAAACAATCAAAGACAAAACATAAGGAAAATGAAATATGAAATGGCATCATGACTGCCTTCTTTGGGATGAACTTGACTTGACTGGATTTGATGTCGGCACTAGCTGGCTGATGGCATCAGATCGTTGATGATATTCGGAGACTTTCCATTGAAGTTGATAGCATCCCTGTCGATCATGTCTTGAATTATGTGCTTGAAAGCTCTATAGTCCTCAATGGTATGACCTAGAGCGCCCTTATGAAACTCACAATGAGCATTTGCATTGTAATCGGCAGGGATGACAGTTGGAGGGGCCAAATCTCTCGGAACAACAGCTTTCTTCTCCAATAACTGAGCAAAGATTTTAGCAGATGTCATTGGTAGACGGTCAAAGACCCTATCTGGCCTCCATGTTCTCTGCTGACGCTGTGGGCGAGTACCTTGTCGTTGTTGAGTAGCTTGCACTTGTTGTTGCTGAGGAGGATACTGATGTCCTTGCTGGTTGTAGGCTTGTTGCTGAGGAGCCTGTTGTTGTGGCATCTGAGCTTGAACTGCTTGAACAGCTGGCTGATAAGACATTGGAGCATATTGCGCAGCAGCAACATACAGATACTGATAATAGGGAACTTGATAAGGCATAGGAGCGGGAGCTTGTTGAGAAGCTTGCCCTTTCTGCAAAGGGATGGCATTCATTTCGCCCTCTTTCTTCTTGTATCCATTGAAAGGTTTCTTGGCATTGGCTTGGTTGTTAGAACCTCCTGGGATCTTTCCACTCTTCAGCCCTTCTTCGATTCTTTCACCGACGATCACCAAGTTAGAGAATCCAGCGGAGACACTACCGATCAGCTTTTCGTAGTACTGGCCTTGTAAAGTACCCATAAAGATGTCAATCAGTTCACGGTCAACAAGAGGTGGATGAACCCTTGCAGCTAGCTCTCTCCATCGTTGCGCGTACTCCTTGAAGGATTCGCTGTCCTTCTGTGTCATACTCTGAAGCTGAGTACGGTTTGGAGCGAGATCGGTGTTGTACTTGTACTGCTTGATGAATGCATCGGCTAGCTCGGCCCAAGTGCGCACACTATTACGTTCTAGCTGCATATACCATTCGAGTGATGCCCCAGACAAGCTGTCTTGGAAGCAATGGATCATGAGCTTTTCGTCTCTGGCATAGGCAGCCATCTTGCGACAGTACATCTTCAGATGAATATTCGGGCAACTGAGACCTTTGTACTTCGAAAATTCGGGCACCTTGAACTTGGGAGGAATGACAACATCAGGCACAAGCACAATTCCAAAGCACTGAAAGAATTTGAATTGTGCCCCTCCATGGCTCGGAGTTTCTCGGCTAGATCTCGACACATCTTCATGGCTTCTGAATCCTGAACAGCAACAGGACTGGCAATGGGGATAGCAGCATGATAGTTCTGAACGTCGTCATACTGATCCATCAGAGTATCTTCGATATGAGGAACTGGGATTTGCACAGCAGTAGGTTGGGCCTGCGGTATAGCTCCAATGGTAACTCCGGGCGCTGGGATTGGCTGAGAAGTGTTCCCTTCGGCTGCGTTATTGAAGTTCAACGGCATCCCATGAGGATTTGGAATTGGAACCAAAGGGATGGCAGTAGACCCTTGTCCTTGACCATTGTTGTTGACGATAGCGGCGGCTTCACGCTGTTCTTCCTCTCTTCTGGCCGTGAGGATGGCTTCGAGGATCTGGTCAATCTTTCCTTTCATAGAATCCAACTCTTCCCTGAAGGCAGCTTGCTCCTGCTGAATCTGCTCCATCATTCGTCTTGTATTGGCTCTAGTTGCGTACTAGTGTCGAGGAATCAGCTTGATTTACTGGAGAGGAAGGAACGGAGACATGAGATTCTGCTGAAGGATTGGAAATGCAAAATGCACAACATATGAAATGCATGCAAATGATATGCAAGATGCAATGCAAGATACAAGATCCAGGATCACAGGATCACAGTTCAAACAATTTTGGAGCTGATAACTGTAACAGATACACAATCACAATTTCCGATCAAAGAAACTGACAGGTACGACCTATGCGGGAAGATCTAAACATTCTACCCATACACCCACTCACGGGATGGTTTCTACGTTTGGTTCCCAGGATCACAGACACTAGTCGTATTAGCGTCACGCAACAGGCTGGTTGTATTACGACGATAATGACGATAAGGTCTCTCCTGAGCGAGGTCCTCGTGCTAGGCGCACAAGGAGCGAGTCCTTGGAGACTAACACTACACGACCACCAATATCGGAACTGGTGCTAACAAAAGGTTCCCAGAATCACGGACCCTTCATTAATCAAGTCGTGTAACAGGCTAGCTGTGTTACAACAAGATCTACGAATAGGTCTCCTCTGGAGGAGCTTTCATGCTAGGCACACAAGGAGCGAATCCTTGGTGACTAACACTACTCGACTACCAATTCTAAACTATGTGTTCTCTCTGCTTTTACCAAAGCTCGGGCGTAGAGCCTTACTCATGACGTCATCCCAAGAACCAACAGGCCAAGATAACAAGCACAAAAAAAGTCTACAAGAGAACAAATACAAAAACGAAAAGGAAAGCAAACAAACACTCCTCACAAACCAAAAGATAGGCTTGACTCTCTCTTTGCATGGAGCAATGTCCCCAGCAGAGTCGCCACCTGTCGCACCTCGAAAAATCACGGAGACATTTCGGAGAAACGACCCTCGTGTGAAAGGCGCGAAAATGCGGTTCGACAGAGTCGCCACCGAACTTTATTTATCCCGAATAAACGGGAGAGGAAAATATTGAGAAAACCTCTTAAGACGAAAAGGATAGGAACAGGGCTGTCGCAACCATGTTCCGGGTTCGGGAATCGGTTACGTGAGGGGAAGGTATTAGCACCCCTCACGTCCGTCGTACTCGACGGGAACCTCTTAAGGTAAATGTGGGGAGTGTTGTTTAGGTTTACTTGTTTTCTTCTCGTTGTTAAAGGTAGGATTGGTAGGTTGAAAGGTTAAAGACGATAAGGGAAAATGGGGATGGTTGGAAGATAGGGTGCTCGCCAAGGATTGGGACCCTTGTGCCTACGTATGCTCATTCGGACGAGAATGAGAAATCAGAGCGTCGTAGTTCGACTACGGGAAAGGTTGGGAAAGTGTGGAAGGAATAATGGAGGAAGATAGAAGTGTGCTCGCCAAGATCATCGTAATCTTGTGCCTACGTATCTTATATTCAAGAATGAATAAAGAATCAGAGTGTCCGTAGTTCGTGGTAACAACCACGAAATGGATGCGGGGAAATGGAAAATGGAGGGGAGGAAAAAGGTAGCTCGCCAAGATCTCGCAATCTTGTGCCTACGTATCTTACATTCGGACGAGAATGAAGAATCAGAGCAGTCGTAGTTCATGGTAACAACCACGAAAAGGTGAGGTTGAATGAGTTGGAAGTTTGAGAAAGGGATGAAAGAGTGACTGACAAGCAACCCAAGAGCGTGCCTCAAGAGCTTGTCACTCAAGAATTCAAAGAATGCTAGATTCCAAAAACTCAATTCTTTCGGAAGTCGGGATGAATAGGTTAAATGATAAAGGGTTGGATATTTTGAAATCGAAAGAATGAACTAATAACAACTCAAGGGCGCGCCTCGAGAGTTACTCATTCAAATATTCAAAGAATGCTAGATTCTAAGAGTTATCCCTCTTTCGTAAGTTTAAAAAATGTTTGTAGAAAGATTGAATCAAAAACGGAATGCGAGGAAAAACGAGGTTAGTTTGAAAAAGTCTCGACGACGTGTCGAGGATTTGATCGAAGATGGAACTGACTTGACGACGTGTCAAGGGTTTAGATGGTGGGAAACGATATTGGTCCCTAAGGGTGCCCCCAATATCGAAACCACGATGAATTGTGAATGTGTGTGCGAAATGTCGACAGTTGCGAATGCGGACGAGCACTCGACTTAGGAGGACGTTGGAAAATGTTTGAGTTTGAAAAAGTCGAAAGGTTGAGTGAATAACAACTCAAAGGGCGTGCCTCAAGAATTATTCACTCGAAGATTCAAGGAATGCTAGATTCCAAGAACTTCCTTTCGAGGTTTGAATCGAAAAAGGTATTTTGAAAAAGTCGAAAGGTTGAGTGAATAATAACTCAAGAGCGTGCCTCGAGAACTACTCACTCGAAAGTTCAAGGAATGCTAGATTCCAAGAACCTCCTTCTTTCGAAGTTTGATCGAGAAAATGTTTTGAAAAAGATTTGAAACGAAACGCGGGTATGAAAAAGGTTTGTGGTATGAGAAGTGAGAATACGAGATTGAATTTAAGAAGTATAGGAGAATGACGATTATTTGGTAAATGAGACGTCGGTCTCACAACTAATTAATCGGGGTATTATCGTGATGCGAGATCTCGACAACATCTTTTTCATTCGAAAAAAACTCGGATGGACAATGAAAATATCACACAGAATTGCTAGATTCTTATGATATTTCTTTGTCCAAATAAGAGAATATAAAAACAACAAGTTGAACAATATATTATTTAAGGTGTATACCTTAATAATATCCATTCGAAAACTCGAGAAGTGCTAGACTTCAAGAGTTTAATTTTCACCATTTGATTTAATTTATGAAATATTGTTTGAATAAACAGTGTGAAAGTATCATGTGGAATGCTAGACTCCAATGACATTTCTTTGTCTAAATAATTAAAAGGTATATTTTGAAACGAAAGGTCGAATGCCAAACCGGCCGGTTCCCTTCACCACCGGTAACAAGTTTGTCGAGCCAACACCCGGACAGGCCCGAAAAGCATATCGACGCATGCACATCAAACATCATTCAAGCAAACAAATAAATACGAAAAAATGAGCATAAACATCATGCAAATACCAAGCGCACACTTAGAAAATTCGCAAAAATATATTAAACAAAAGCGGGCACCAACCCAGTAGTTAATATTACATGAACAGGGGCGCCCAGGCCCAACAAAGAAAAACAAGTTATAAAATGTTGGCACGCAGACCATAAAAACTACGAGCGTGCAGGCCCGGGAACCTATGCCACCTCGCCCTCCTGATCAGCAACCACGGGGACCTCCTCGAGAACGACAAGCTCGGGGTCGACCACCTTCCCGCCGACGATCTCATGATACGGCCCAATCCCATCCACGACCAGGGCGACGCCAGGGTTGACAACTTGGATCTACGCAACAGCACTCTTGAACCCGACCTCGACAGCCTCCAAACAATCGCCTTCCAACACCCGAATCCGGGCGACCAGATCAGCACGCGTGATCAACCGCTGGTCCTCCTCAGTCTCGTCCTCGGCCGGACGAAGCGCGCTGTCCAGGACTTCCATACGAACCTTCAGCGCCTGCACCTCGGCCGTTGCCGCCTCCAGCTTCTCCTCCATCGAGGTCACCTTCCCCTCAGTGCCCTCCGCTTGCTTGCGTTGGTCAGCAACATCTTTCTGACTCCTCTCCAGTTCCTCAGTAAGCTTGGCCAGGCGCGACTGCATGAAGGTAAGGTCCCCCTGCAATTTGGACAGCTCAGCGGCAGAGTAGCCCTCCTCGTTCAGCACAAGGGCCATCGTGAACGTCCGCATCATCGCGGCCAAATCCTCCGCCAGGATACGTCGACGAGACTCTCGATCGGCTTCACGGACTGCCTTCACCTCCCCAGCAGAGACGGTAGGAGATCGAGCACCATGAAAATAGCCCGGATGCTGATGGCACGGCGGAACAACGTAACCCTCCTCAGCCGAGCCGGTCGTTAGATCAATCAAACCGCTGGGCTCCTCGGACCTCGGGCTCTTTGCTGCTCCCTGAGACGTAGGAGACTGACTCCCTTGGGGAGAAGAAGACGAACTCTGGCCTCCCGGCGTCACAGCCTCCTGCCCGACCAGTTGACTCACCCGCGTCTTCGGGACCACGGCATTCCTCGAAGCGCGCAGCTTCTTCACTCGCTCCTCGACGGAAGACATGTTCGCTGCAAAAACAGATAGAGAGTTAGCAACGGTCAGAACATACGATCACAGGAAAAAAGAAACATCCCTACCTAGATATTCCAGAGCGTCCGCCCCCGTGGCGCAACCGAGCAGGGTCTTAGTGTTAATCAGCCTCTTCTTGGTTCGCACGTTCCCCTGCGCGTCGAGGATGTACCGACCATCGGGCGTCACTAGTTTCGACGGGGGAAGATCCCGCACAAAGGCAACTATTTTCATATACACAGCCATGTCCTTCTCGTCAAGGGTCCCTGCCCGCACGATATACCTGTCAGTACCGCGGTTAAAGTGCTCCGAGGTCCACAACAAGTGTACCTTGGGGAGCCACGCGAGGAACCGCTGGCCGTCTACCATTCGCTCCCCCTCGGTGAAAAGAGTATCTGAGCCTTCCTGAGTGATCGGTTTCATGAGGAAGAACCGGCCCTTGAAATCTCGAACAGAATCGTTGTACGTCTTGAAGAGCTTGGTCGGCTGCTTAAACGAGACCCATCCCTGACGGTCGTTCACCGACTGGCACTGCAGGTGGAAGATGCGAAAAAACAAGGGCACTGTGGCCTCCACCTCGAGATAAAAGCACACCACCTCGAAAGCACGGATAAAGGCCAGAGCATTGGGGTGCAGTTGGGACGGGGCCAAGCGTAACCAATCGAAGAGGCCCAGATGGAAAGCGGAGAACGGCAACCTGAGCCGAGCCTCTTTGAAGTAGAACTCGTGCATTGGGAACATCCGCCGCCCATATCGCGAGAAGATGCGATGGTGCTCCTTCGGGCGGTACACCTGCAAGTGTTGCGGCTCCCCTTCAGGCGTGTCCTCGACGGTAGCGTAGACATCGGACGCGTCGGCCACGAAGCAGGATGGGGTGGACAGCGGCTCTTCGGCCCCCCATTCCTCGACCGGGACGACGCGCTCGTCGAAATCCGGGACCTCGGGTTCATTATCTTCGACCATCGTCCCCGGTACCAAGGCCGACATCTACACCTGAAAAGCAGAGGACAACGGTGAATTCGATAGCCAAGATCAAATCCACCCTTCCACCGCAGGTCAAGTGAAAGGGCGACAAAGGCGGGAGAACGACGAGCGAGCAGGCGCTCCCCGCCGCTCCTCCACGGGGCATTCAAGGGCCAACCTATCATCCCTCCTCGGGATACTCATCGGAAAAGGCGCGCGTCCCCGGGGCATTCATCGGAGAAAGCCCCCGTCCTCGGGACATTCACCGGAACAACTAATTCTCCCCGGGGTATTCATCGGAACTGACCCAGAAAACCGCCAGATACGGCGGAACTCGCGTCTCTCCTCGGGGCATTCATCATGCCCCGACCACAGACCCTAATTAAACGGCAGAAACAGAAGGAGAAAAGAAAGAAAAACTCACTTGTAACGGCGGCGAACGGGAGGAAGAACTAAACGGCGCGGCGGCGATCTACTGCAATGGCGGACGAGCAGGAATCTCAGAGCTTCGCAGGTAAGATAGCAAGGTGGAAAGTAGAAAAATGAGCGGGGACCCCCATATTTATAACCCGGCGCGGGACTCGAAGCGACGCTAGGCTCTTAAATAACCTAGGGTAGCCGCCCCTACTACCACTTGACGCGCGACACGTGGCGGTAACCTGACAGTCGCGCCCTTTCACATGCCTTCGCCCCGCTCTGCCGACGATGAGGAGACCCTCGCGCGAGCCCACGTTCCACCGTGCACAAACTCGACGAACCTCCCGCTTCGCTACCTCTCTCCCCGACGCACCGACCTTAAGTCCTCGCTCTTTCACCACAGAGCTTCGACTTGGGGGGCTCCTGTTCTGGTCTGGGCCCAGCCTCGCGGTCCAGCCCAATATCGCACAAGGCCCATTAAGTGGACTAGCCCGACCGGGCACACACACCACCGTGGGACGGGCAGGGCACGCACCCCGCCGGGATGGACGGCACGTCCTACAGCGTCTCAACGTCCCCTTCGTCGGCCGAACAGAGCACTCCCAGCCCGTCGAGCAAGACCCTTAGTTCTCCCACGTCCTCGCGTGCTCCCCTCCGCGGGGAGAACGACGCGCCTCCGGGGAACCTCCCGATCTCCCCTCCGCGGGGCGAACAACGTGCCCGGTGCACGTTCTCCATGTTCTCCCCTCCGCGGGGACACGTCACCAACCAACTGCCTACCTCCGAAAGAGCAGGTCAAACCCACTTTCCGGAGATCAAGGAGCAGTTGGACTAGGGCGAAGACCACGTCCTGGTCTTCACTACGCCATGTAAGCCCTAGCAGTCATCTGGGTTAGGCCTGGCAATCCAGCCCAACGCAAGTGACCGTTGGCCCAGCGCTGGGGTCTCTCTATAAATACCCTCTTCCTCAAGAGGGTCAAGTAACACACTTCTTACCCCTTTTCTGTACTTTGCTCTCACTCTGCCCAATTTCTTACTTTGGCATCGGAGTGTCTTGCAGGTACACCCCCCTTCTCCTCCTCATCACCAGTGAACAAGCAGCAGTCCAACAACGTGTGGCCAGTCCGTGATCCCCTTCTGATCAGGTCAGATCAATATATATATATATATATATATATATATATATATATATATATATATATATATATATATATATATATATATATATATATATATATATATATATATATATATATATATATATATATATATATATATATATATATATATATATATATATATATATATATATATATATATATATATATATATATATATATATATATATATATATATATATATATATATATATATATATATATATATATATATATATATATATATATATATATATATATATTGCTCTGTCCCGCTCATCACACTGTGTCGGCTCAATCCATCTCTCCGTCGTGGAGGGCCTAGCTCATCACGCTGGGAGCGCTTAAATGTCTCCCAATGGACAGAGACCTTAGGATCTATGACATTTTGATATTAATGATTATAGGAATACCTTGACGAATATAATGAGAAAGATTTTTAGACAATAACAACGATAATTCAAAAATACAAATGTGTAGAGACAAGTGTTTGACACTGGTTGGCTTGTGGATTTTTCACAACCGGTACTCGTAATGTCAAGATAATCCATTTTGAAATAATGAGAATTCTAAATGATTATCATTCTATATATAAGCTATGATCTCAAATATATCATGCTATAAGAAGATTATCTCTTTTTATCACCATTCGAAGCGTTTTCAAGACATTACGAGTACCGGTTGAGAAAAATCCACAAGCCAACCAGTGTCAAACACTTGTCTCTACACATTTGTATTTTTGAATTATCGTTGTTATTGTCTAAAAATCTTTCTCATTATATTCGTCAAGGTATTCCTATAATCATTAATATCAAAATGTCATAGATCCTAAGGTTTCTGTCCATTGGGAGACATTTAAGCGCTCCCAGCGTGATGAGCTAGGCCCTCCACGACGGAGAGATGGATTGAGCCGACACAGTGTGATGAGCGGGACAGAGCAATATATATATATATATATATATATATATATATATATATATATATATATATATATATATATATATATATATATATATATATATATATATATATATATATATATATATATATATATATATATATATATATATATATATATATATATATATATATATATATATATATATATATATATATATATATATATATATATATATATATATATATATATATATATATATATATATATATATATATATATATATATATATATATATATATATATATATATATATATATATATATATATATATATATATATATATATATATATATATATATATATATATATATATATATAAGAGTCTTAATCGGTTGAGTAAGTAAATAAAATAATTAATTATATTTAATAATTAATTATTTAATTGAATATGTGCTTAAATATAAGTGGATGTCAAGATAATCCATTTCGAAATAATGAAAATTCTAAATGATTATCATTCTATATATAGGCTGTGATCTCAAATATATTATGCTATAATAAGATTATCTCTTTTTATCCCCATTCGAAGAGTTTTCAAGACATTACCAGTTCCGGTTGAGAACAATCCACAAGGCAACCAGTGTCAAACAATTGTCTGTACACTTTTGTATTTTAGAGTTATCGTTGTCATTGTCTAAAAATCTTTCTCATTATATTCGTCAAGGTATTCCTATAATCATTAATATCAAAATGTCATAGATCCTAAGGTTTGTGTCTATGGGGAGACGCTTAAGCGCTCCCAGCGTGATGAGTGATCAGTGCATATTTATGCACTTTCTCCTATATTTTTGCTTAGGCATTTCTTTAATTTATCTAGATTATTTTTATGTTTTATTTTGTTTTTATATTTTATTTTATTTATGGCTTAATTTGATTTCCGCACTTATTTTTCAACTTTAGCAGTCTGCACGGAAACAATCATAACCGGAGTTCCGGGAATCTGTTTGAGGCGTTCTAAAAATCGCCGGAAAGTTAAGAGAGAGAGCTACAACTTTCGTGTTTGAGTCGAAGTCAGATTCGGAGCCCAAAATTCTAGAATTCCATTTGAAGTTACTGCATTAGAATTTTATTTTAGTGTTGGATCATGTATTGGGCCTGAGTTATGTTTTCGACCCAGTTGGGTGATGACCCGAATTTGCTTTCTTTTTAAAGGAAAAATACTCGTGTTACTGTTCACCTAGTTACATTTTCACGAAAAATACATTCGGAGCTTTGAGAGAACCATGGAGAGCTAATTCCTTAGAGTCATTCTGCTATAATCGCGTTCCAACACTTTGAGGTTTTTACTTTATCAATTTCATTCGTTTCTCTTTCAACACTATTCTATGAATTGCTTTTGCTTAATCTGTTAGTTTATAGAATTGTTTTTATTAAATTCGAATGATTGCATCCTTAGCTTTTATTCGCCGTTACGTCGCTTTGTCGTTAATTCGCGTTTATATTCGTGTTTGCTTAATTCACGAAAATTTAATCCGTTTCCTTAATTCGGAATATAGGATTGTCAATCTAGTTTATGTCTTTTGTGCTTGTTAATTGACATAGGAATCGAATAGAGATCGAAATCGCTTAAGAAATTGGTAAGGTAGAAACCCGTGATAAGCCGGAACCGAAAACAGTAGATTGACTTATTTTGATAATCACTTATTTTAACCGCTTAATTGCATTTTCTTTATTTATCCGATCAGAAACCAAACCAACTCCCCCTCCATTTCGAATTTGGTAGATTAATCGAATAAAAGAATCCTTGAGATGATATCCGAGTTGAATTGTCGTTGTATTACGTTTTCATCAAAAACACTCGTTTTAATCCGCGCGCGACAACGGATCAATGAGCTAGGCCCTCCACGACGGAGAGATGGATTGGGCCGACTCCGTGTGATGAGCGGGACAGAGCAGTATATATATATATATATATATATATATATATATATATATATATATATATATATATATATATATATATATATATATATATATATATATATATATATATATATATATATATATAAGAATCTTAATCGGTTGAGTAAGTAAATAAAATAATTAATTATATTTAATAATTAATTATTTAATTGAATATGTGCTTAAATATATGTGGATGTCAAGATAATCCATTTCGAAATAATGAGAATTTTAAATGATTATCATTCTATATATAGGCTATGATCTCAAATATCATGCTATAAGAAAATTATCGCTTTTTCTCCCCATTCGAAGAGTTTTCACGACATTACGAGTACCGGTTGAGAAAAATCCACAAGCCAACCAGTGTCAAACACTTGTCACTACACTTTTGTATTTTAGAATTATCGTTGTCATTGTCTAAAAATCTTTCTCATTATATTCGTCAAGGTATTCCTATAATCATTAATATCAAAATGTCATAGATCCTAAGGTTTGTGTCCATGGGGAGACGCTTAAGCTCTCCAAGGGTGATGAGTGATCAGTGCATATTTATGCACTTTCTCCTATATTTTTACTTAGGCATTTCTTTACTTTATCTTGATTATTTTTATGTTTTATTTTGTTTTTATATTTTATTTTATTTTTGGTTTAATTTATTTTTTGCACTTATTTTTCAGCTTTAGCAGTCTGCACGGAAACGATCATAACTGGAGTTCCGAAAATCCGTTAGAGGCATTCTATAAATCACCGGAAAGCTAAGAGAGAGAGCTACGACTTTCGTGTTGGAGTCGATGTCAGATTCGGAGCCCAAAATTCCAGAATTCCGTTTGAAGTTACTGCATTAGAATTTTATTTTAGTTTTGGGTCATGTATTGGGCCTTGGTTATGTTTTCGACCCAATTGGGTTATGACCCGAATTTGCTTTCTTTTTAAAGGAAAAATATCCGTGTTACTGTTCACCTAGTTACATTTTCACAAAAAATACATTCGGAGCTTTGAGAGAACCATGGAGAGCTAATTCCTTAGAGTCATTCTGCTGTAATCGCGTTTCAACGCTTTGAGGTTTTTACTTTATCAATCTAATTCGTTTCTCTTTCAACACTATTCTATGAATTGCTTTTGCTTAATCTGTTAGTTTATAGAATTGTTTTGATTAAATTCGTATGATTGCATCCTTAGCTTTTATTCGCCGTTACGTCGCTTTTCCGTTAATTCGTGTTTGCTTAATTCACGAAAACTTAATCTGTTTGCTTTATTTGGAATATAGGATTGTTAATCTAGTTTATGTCATTTGCGCTTGTTAATTGACATAGGAATCGAATAGAGATCGAAATCGCTTAGGGAATTGGTAAGATAGAAACCCGTGATAAGCCGGAACCGAAAACAGTAGATTGACTTATTTTGATAATCACTTATTTTAACCGCTTAATTGCATTTTCTTTATTAATCCGATCAGAAACCAAACCAACTCCCCCTCCATTTCGAATTTGGTAGATTAATCACATAAAATAATCCTTGAGACGATATCCGAGTTGAATTGTCGTTGTATTACGTTTTCATCAGAAACACTCGTTTAAATCCGCGCGCGACAGCTGATCAATGAGCTAGGCCCTCCACGACGGAGAGATGGATTGGGCCGACCCCGTGTGATGAGCGGGACAGAGCAGTATATATATATATATATATATATATATATATATATATATATATATATATATATATATATATATATATATATATATATATATATATATATATATATATATATATATATATATATATATATATATATATATATATATATATATATATATATATATATATATATATATATATATATATATATATATATATATATATATATATATATATATATATATATATATATATATATATATATATATATATATATATATATATATATATATATATATATATATATATATATATATATATATATATATATATATATATATATATATATATATATATATATATATATATATATATATATATATATATATATATATATATATATATATATATATATATATATATATATATATATATATAAGAATCTTAATCGGTTGAGTAAGTAAATAAAATAATTAATTATATTTAATAATTAATTATTTAATTGAATATGTGCTTAAATATATGTGGATGTCAAGATAATCCATTTCGAAATAATGAGAATTTTAAATGATTATCATTCTATATATAGGCTATGATCTCAAATATCATGCTATAAGAAAATTATCGCTTTTTCTCCCCATTCGAAGAGTTTTCACGACATTACGAGTACCGGTTGAGAAAAATCCACAAGCCAACCAGTGTCAAACACTTGTCTCTACACTTTTGTATTTTAGAATTATCGTTGTCATTGTCTAAAAATCTTTCTCATTATATTCGTCAAGGTATTCCTATAATCATTAATATCAAAATGTCATAGATCCTAAGGTTTGTGTCCATGGGGAGACGCTTAAGCTCTCCAAGGGTGATGAGTGATCAGTGCATATTTATGCACTTTCTCCTATATTTTTACTTAGGCATTTCTTTACTTTATCTTGATTATTTTTATGTTTTATTTTGTTTTTATATTTTATTTTATTTTTGGTTTAATTTGATTTCCGCACTTATTTTTCAGCTTTAGCAGTCTGCACGGAAACGATCATAACTGGAGTTTCGGAAATCCGTTAGAGGCATTCTAAAAATCACCGGAAAGCTAAGAGAGAGAGCTACGACTTTCGTGTTGGAGTCGAAGTCAGATTCGGAGCCTAAAATTCCAGAATTCCGTTTGAAGTTACTGAATTAGAATTTTATTTTAGTGTTGGGTCATGTATTGGGCCTGGGTTATGTTTTCGACCCAGTTGGGTTATGACCCGAATTTGCTTTCTTTTTAAAGGAAAAATACTCGTGTTACTGTTCACCTAGTTACATTTTCACGAAAAATACATTCGGATCTTTGAGAGAACCATGGAGAGCTAATTCCTTAGATTCATTCTGCTGTAATCGCGTTCCAACGTTTTGAGGTTTTTACTTTATCAATCTAATTCGTTTCTCTTTCAACACTATTCTATGAATTGCTTTTGCTTAATCTGTTAGTTTATAGAATTGTTTTGATTAAATTCGTATGATTGCATCCTTAGCTTTTATTCGCCGTTACGTCGCTTTTTCGTTAATTCGCGTTTATAATTCGTGTTTGCTTAATTCACGAAAACTTAATCCGTTTGCTTAATTTGGAATATAGGATTGTTAATCTGGTTTATGTCTTTTGCACTTGTTAATTGACATAGGAATCAAATAGAGATCGAAATCGCTTAGGAAATTGGTAAGGTAGAAACCCGTGATAAGCCGGAACCGAAAACAGTAAAATGACTTATTTTGATAATCACTTATTTTAACCGCTTAATTGCATTTTCTTTATTTATCCTATCAGAAACCAAACCAACTCCCCTTCCATTTTGAATTTGGTAGATTAATCACATAAAAGAATCCTTGAGACGATATCCGAGTTGAATTGTCGTTGTATTACGTTTTCATCAAAAACACTTGTTTTGATCCGCGCGCGACAGCTGATCAATGAGCTAGGCCCTCCACGACGGAGAGATGGATTGGGCCGACCCCGTGTGATTAGCGGGACAGAGCAGCA
>OZ012736.1:135724352-135768092 GCA_963859935.3 Lathyrus sativus | reverse complement strand
CGCTTCTTCAAGTCAAATGGTCATGCGCTCATCCTGGTAGCGATTTCGTCTTCTTCCTCACGTCTAGGGTTTGCAGAAAAAACCACCATGAAACAGAATTCATGCACATATCTTCTCCTCATTCGTACGCCTTCATCTCTTGATCAATCATCACGATGTAAACACCAAACTTACTCTATTTTCCATGCTAAACACAACCATACCATTGACATACATTGAAACCCTCTCTATCGTGCAAACCAAATGCGTACCTCCATGGATCTCAAAATGTGACCAATACTTGACCTGAACCAAACTCATAATTCTTGGTATCAAAATGATTATCACGTTATACTCATCAAAACCAGCCATTAATCTAGCATTGAAACTCACTAAATCACTAGTTCTAACTCCATCAAGAATTCGTGTCCATGAATGAAACCTCTCCAATCAGTCCCAAACTCATCAAAATTGATCCCCTAATTGTCTCTAACAGCTCTATGCTAATAACTAACCCTAGCCATGCCTAGAATAGGGTGTAGGAATGATTTTGCATACCTTGCTTCTTGAAATGGTAGGTGATGAAAATCTTCAATCCAAGCCTTGTAACTCCTCAAGAATGGTCCTTAGGTGAGGAATATTCCTCTGTATGCAAAAGATTTGGAGTAGCAAGCTTGTACTTCAAGATCCAATGAGATTTGCTTCCTTGCAAGTTCAATGTGAATACCTTCAAACCTTCATCAATGGAGCTTCACTCTGGTATGAACACACTCAGGAATGTTTATGGAGATGATTTGTGAAGAGAAATGGGATAGCAATGAAGAAAAATCAAGAGATTCAATGTAATTTGCAATTGAGGGATTTTGATATCACACTCTCTTCTCTACCACAATCAACACCAACCCTTCACCAATGCAAGCTGCATTCAATATATAGAGAGGTTTAGAAAAGTCTAGAACCTCCTAGAGTCATCTAGTAAGAACTTGAAGATTTCATGATATGGTAATTTGCATTTTCATTTCTCCTTATATGATATCTCATGCCAAATGCCTCATAATCCTTGTAACCAACTTGAATTTGTCCCCACATGATATTTTGGATCAGTTACAATGCATATCTTCCTTGTGTAGCAAGCTTTTCCTTGTTTTGGTTTGGTACCCCATTATGCAAGTAATCAAATTACAAAGCAAACCTATGATGCAAGCCTCAAATCAAAATTGTGGCTGAACCATTGTTCTTAGAATGTAATTTGGAGTCAAAATGACCTATTGCATGACATGTTTTGGACTTGTAACTTGGGATTTATGATTTTCAACTTCACTTGAATTAACTTATGCCTCATTTTTAGGCCATTTTTATCACTTTTTGATATGAGCCTTTCCAACATCTCATGACCTCCCTAATAGCCTTAAAACATCATTCTAAGAAAGTTTGATGTTGAAGATTTTTTCATTTGAAGCTTGGAAGTAGGAGATATGGCCTTTTGCTTGAAATGACTTATAACCTCCAAATGACCAAAATGCCCTTGGCTTGTCAAGATCATAAGTAGAGCTCCACAAATCAAATTGAGGCATACCATACCTTTCTAGAAAGCTAAGATCATGAGGAACAACTTTCATGTTGGTCAAAAATCCAACTGAAAACGCCTTGAGGGGCAAAAGTTGCTTGGAAGTCAAGTAACTTTCACAGACAAATTTCAGATGCCTCTGAGGACCTGTAACTTGCAAGAACCATAACTTGAGTTATATAAATCTCCTTGATGTCTTCCACCACTCAAATTAAAGGTCTTGAGATACTCTACAAGTTTCATGTTGACCAAGGATCCATTTGAGACTTGCATTTTGAATTACGTTGCTTGGAAGTTTGACCTAAACCAGGGGATTTTACTCAGAAACCCTAATTCAGAAACTTCTCTTCTTCTTGATTTCTTTTGATTTCTCCTTGGCACAACACCACATACATATCCATATATCAAATGATGAACCCCACATCCTCCAAATAGGCCTTGATGCCCTTCAATCAAGCATTTGACTTAGGGTTGACCCAGATGACACCCTAGTTGACTGTCTTCAACTGTAGCTCTTGCAACCACATCAATGACTTGTCTCACTCTCAAAATGACCCTCTAGGTCTTCCATGATGCCTATATACATTCCATGCCCTTAGTTCATGGCCCACAACCTCTTTGATAGTCTTCAAACCCCCTCAGGATAGGAGAGAAACCCACTAATTGGCCTTTAAACTTCACAAAGCTTCAATTTCTTTCTTGGTGATCTGAATAGGCTTGAATACATTCCTTGAGATAAAAAATAGCACTTGATCCCTTGGCAGATAAATTGTTATGCTATGCTATGCAAATGATTAGACTATGTACATGACTTTTTATGCAAATGACAATGCAATTGAAACATAAACCAAGTGAAGTAGGTTGAGCAAATTTTAGGGTGCAACAGCTGCCCCTATTCAAACGACTTGGACCCGACTGGATGAAACGCCCGGAGCCTTCAGACAATCGAGGTACGAGACGGTTGAATACAAAATAAACCCGGAAATTTGCCAACTGCAAAAATAGATTGCGAAATAAATTGCACCACTACTTGGGGAACACTATCTACAAATCTGATTTCAACATTATCTTGTCAATACTGGAATGAACTTATTGACTTCCCTGGGAGAAGCAATTTTGTCAACAAAACATAACCCCGCCATCACTACGGGTAATACCTCTGTCACCACTACAGGAAAATAACACCGCCATCGCTACGGGAAATAACTTCGTCACCACTGCGGGAAGATAACACCGTCACCACTACGGGAAAATAACACCGCCACCAGTGCGGGAAGATAACACTGCCACCACTGCGGGTAATAATCTGCCATTGCTACAGAAAAATAACACCGCCATCGCTACGGGTAATACTTTGTTATTACTACAGGAAAATGAACACCGCCATCGCTACGGGTAATACTTTGTTATTACTATGGGAAGATAACACCGCCACCACTGCGGGAATATAACACCGCCACCACTGCGGGAAGATAACACCACCACCACTGCGGGAAGATAACACCGCCACCACTGCGGGAAGATAACACTGCCACCACTGCGGGAAGATAACACCGCCACCACTGTGGGAAGATAACACCGCCACCACTGCGGGAAGATAACACCGCCACCACTGCGGGAAGATAACACCGCCACCACTGCGGGAAGATAATCTGGGGGGGATGACGAAAATGAACGACATGCAACTTCCGATTGTATGCTTTTGAAATAAAACCTGCTGATGATGTACAGGAATTGTTTCAAATCCCTAAACACCGGAGATATAAGGAAGATAATCCCTTGTCTACCCTTTTGAGCCTTGTAGTAGGAGTTTCTTTCTGCAAATGAAAAACCCTCAATCTTAACCTGGGGCAGGGTAGGTGTTAGCTAATTTGACCGAGCGTTCAAGTTGCAAAAGGAGTGTCCGTTCGAGGATCAATCACACCTCTAGAGGTCGTGCCTAAGAAACCACAATGGAGTGAAACAGTCACATCATTCCCTAAAGAGTCAGACAACCAGCGTCACACGACTTGTTCGAAAGGAAAAAGAGAAAAAAGAAATCAAAAGCCCGCTAAGTCAAGAAAAGAAAACAAACGACTTAGGCAAAAATGAGGGCATCCCGCTGGACTTAAAGAATCAAAAGAAACTCAAAAAGAGTCAGTCCAGGCAAAAGCTAGGGATAAGAAAACGTGAAAAGAAAAAAGATGAAAGGAGGACAAAAAGAAAAATCCTCAAATCAAATGCGAGTCGTGTGACCTCAAGGGTCAAAGACGAAAGGTGAGTGGCTGTCACTCCCAACAATAATAATTTCTCGAACTATCACTCCTATCTTTCAGCCTCTGAGAGGTGAGTGCTAAGGTCGAATTAGCTGAACGTAGGATGGGAGAACATCAAGGAGAATGGGTGGGTTAAAATAAACTTTGAGCCTTTATCCTTCTTTCAAAACCGCGAACCTGACCATGTTACAACCTTCAAAAGTCCTAATTGAAGCAGGTCATTTCGAAAGCATACTTCGGTAAAGGTCGCGTCGATTCTGACTCCTGAAAGGGTTCCTCTTACCATGTTGGTACTGATGTTGACAAATGTTTTGTGCATTATATGCTATAAACTGTTTTTCCCTTTTCCCAGTGAACAGATTGGATGTCAAAACTATCATATGTGTTGCATTAATACGTCTTTTACGCAGAACAACTTGTTTTACTTGCGAGTAAGCGATTGACAGCAGAAAAGTTTCCTACAGTGGAAAGTATGGTCAGGATAGAATGCAGAGCTCCCGAATGCTCCGCAAGCCGGGGCAAGCCATTAAGTGCTCCCCAGTCAGGTCAGCCATTCAAAGTCAGTTACTCTGGGGCAATCAGGTCGAGATTCGGTAAATCTCTCGTAGTTGGAGGTACTGCTCTGGATCAGCTAATCAGGGGCAAAGTCATTGCAATCAGGGGCAGGCCATCTTAAGAGCGCAGAAGTTACTCTTTATTCGAGAAGCATTTGGTGTGAAGTATTTCTCCGAAGTTCAGAATGTTGGGGCAGTTCATATCAGACCAACGAGGTACAAATGTTCAGATTACCTTTTGAGGACTATCCCCACAGAGGTCCCACAGACCGGGGCATATCAGAAGCGAAGGGATTATTATTCTCCATATCATCAGGGTTATTCAGTTTCCAAATACGAACTTCGGCAGTACGCAGGAAGACTCCGTCTACTTTCTCCAACAAAGTCCATTTTTTTTCATTGGCACACGTAAGCTATCCCCAGAGAAGTCCAATCATACTCGGCACACCTGCTATTCCCCAGCAGAGTTATATTCCCCAGCAGGGTGTTACTTCGACGAGGTGTTTGGTTAAGTTCCCAATTTCCCCAGCGGAGTTGATTTCACTCTTCCAGCGTTTATTGTGCTGGAATGATTCTGCGATATCCGGTTTATCTCCAGCGGAGGTGGCTTCGTCTTCAGCATTTATTTTGCTGAAGTGGTTTTCTGTGCCCGACTTTCTCCAGCAGCTCGAGCCTGCATTAGCATATTGCATACAGCATCATATTTGCATCATACTTGCATTTCAATGCGTAGCATTTCCATCCTGAATGGAGCATTACGCCATAGAAAGAGTCAAACATATGCATACGCATACGAAACATAAACTGGGTTGGTTACCTCGTTGGTTTCAGATGTTTGTTTGCCCCTGCAGATAATTGAGATTATGATTCAGGAAGATGTTCGGATAGTCGGATTTGTGGCGCAAGGCGAGCAGTGATCGTGTTCGTCCTATCATGTGGACCCCTAGCAGAGTTGCTTGGTTGAGTTTCTCTTTTCCCCAGCTGAGTCCTTCTCAGGTCGCTGTTATGTCGGCATTACAAGATTTCATAGTTCAGATTTTTTGGAGTTATCGCTGTGATTTCCCCAGTAGAGTTTCTTCCCCATCAGAGTTGCTTGGTTGAGTTTCTCTTCTTCCCCAGCGGAGTTTCCTTCAGACTGTTGTCACGTCAGTATTGAAAATCTTGAAAGTACTACCTGCCGTCGAAGTAGGTGTTTGACGGCTGTCGTCAGATATACCCTGGTTGAAGGAGTTATACCCTGGTTGAAGGAGTTATACCCTGGTTGAAGGAGTTATACCCTGGTTGAAGGAGTTATACCCTGGTTGAAGGAGTTATACCCTGGTTGAAGGAGTTATACCCTGGTTGAAGGAGTTATACCCCGGTTGAAGGAGTTATACCCCGGTTGAAGGAGTTATACCCTGGTTGAAGGAGTTATACCTTGGTTGAAGAAGTTATACCCTGGTTGAAGGAGTTATACCCTGGTTGAAGGAGTTATACCCTGGTTGAAGGAGTTATACCCTGGTTGAAGGAGTTATACCCTGGTTGAAGGAGTTATAGCCTGGTTGAAGGAGTTATACCCTGGTTGAAGGAGTTATACCCTGGTTGAAGGAGTTATACCCTGGTTGAAGGAGTTATACCCCGGTTGAAGGAGTTATACCCTGGTTGAAGGAGTTATACCCTGGTTGAAGGAGTTATACCCTGGTTGAAGGAGTTATACCCTGGTTGATGGAGTTACACCCTAGTTTGAGGAGTTATTATGCCTTGTTTGAGACAGTTATACCCCGGTTGAAGGAGTTATTACCTTTGGCTCGATGCATGCTTATTGTAGCAAAATTTGGAATTAATTATGGATTCAAGGCCTGTGGCGTCACGCAGGTGGTTGAGGACGAAATCAAGTCAGTTCTTATCAGATAATTGATCAGTTGTTGCCGTGACAACCGGATTCGGTTTTCTGAATGATATTTTCCCCAAGCAGTAGTCGTATTAGCAATTTGATTTTGCGGTTGGCAAATTTCCGGGTTCTTTCGTATTCAACCGTCTCGTACCTCGAATGTCTGAAGGTTGCGCGCCCTTTATCCAGTCGGGTCCAAGCCGCTTGAATAAGGGCAGCTGTTGCAACCCAAAATTTGCCCAACCTTTTCTAACCTAGGTTTATGTTTCAATTGCATAGTCATTTGCATTGTCATCATGTACATAGTGCATTCATCTGCATTGCATAGAATAGGCAAGCTATCTTAATCAGGGGGTCAAGTGCTATTCTTATCTCAGGAGGTATATTCAAGGGTTTCATTCATATTCAAGACTACTCAGGTCGTCAGGGAAGAATTTGAGCTTTAAAGAGTTGACAGGTTGATCAGTAAGGTCTCTCCTATCTTGAGGTTACTTGGGGATCATCAGAGGGTGTGTGAGCTATGAGCCAAGAGCATGGGGTGTGTATGGATGTTATGAAGACCCTAGATGATCATTTTTGAGAAGATCCAAGTTATTGGGATGATTGCAGGAGCCTCAGTTGAAGTCAGTCAACTAGGGTCAGCACTAGGTCAATCCTAGGTCAAAGAAGTGTTTCGAAGGGCATCAAGGGGCGTTTGAAGAATGTGGGAATCATTATTTGCTGTATGGATATGGATATGATGTTGTGCTAAAGAAAAATCAAGAGGAGTCAAGGAGAAGAGGAGTTACCAAATTAGGGTTTCAGTGTAAAATCCCCTGATTTAGGTCAAACTTCAAAGCAGTGTAACTCAAGATGCAAGCTTCATATGAATTCTTGGTCCACATGAAACTTGTATAGTATCTTCATAGCTTTAATTTTAGTGGTGGAAGTCATCAAGATGATTTATAGAACTCAAGTTATAGCTCTTGCAAGTTACAGATCATCTGAGGGCACTGAAATTTGTCTGTGAAAGTTGTTTGTCTTCCAAGCAACTTTTGACCTTCAAGGAGATTTCAAATGGATTTCTGAACAACGTGAGAGTTGTTCCTTATTGTCTTAGCTTTCTATAAAGGTATAGTATGACTTCATATGATTTGAGGAACTCTACTTATGGTCTTGTCAAGCAAAGGATATTTTGGTCATCTGAGGATTACAGGTCATTCTTAGCCTATGCCTAAAACTCATACAAGGAAGCTTCAAATGGAAAACTTCACAACATCAAAGTTGCTCAAAATGCCATTTTAAGTCTATAAAAGAAGTCATGAAAGTTTGGAAATGCATAGAATGAGACTTGACCAAAGTTGGTGGAAAATGACCTAAAAAAGGCATATAAGTTGAAAAAGTTGAAATAAAAAATTGGTTTGGGAGATCTACAAATCCAAAATGGGTCATCCAATATACCAAATTGATTCCAAACATCATTTTAGAGACATTGGTTCAGCCACTTTTTTGAGTTAGGAGTTAAATTTTGGACTTGCTTTGTATTTTTGTTACTTGCATATTAAGGCAAGTATGGAAAACTTGGCATAAGTGAAATTTCAAGGCAAGGAGATTGGTTTTTTCACACACACCATGCCAATAACTCATGAGAGGAGATTTTGACACAAATATACAAAGGATGCAAGCATGATATGAGATGATTCAAAGTATCATCACATGAGAATTCCATGAACTTTCCACCACTTTCTAGAATCCTCTAAGATCATTCTACAAGCTTCTGTCTATCCTCATCTATATATTGAACTGAAGCCATTGATGCAAGGGGTTGGTGAAAAGAGTGTGAAGAAAGAGTGATATATCATTTTCTCCATTTTTGCAAATCAATCTCAAACTCCATTTTTTTCTTCCTTTCCATTGAATTTTTCTCACCAAATCAATTCCTTGGATCATATTGAACACATACACATAGATTAAAGTGGCCATTGATGAGTGTTTGAAGGTGTAGCTTCCAAATTGCAAGTGAAGCAAGTTGGGTCCAATCTCACAGTTCGAGCTTTGTCCATCCAAGATCTTGCAAACAAAAAGATTCTCAGCCATTGAAGACCATTTGTGACCAATTTCAAGCATTGGATTGGAGTGTAGATACATCTGCCATCACCATTTTTCAGGTTTGCAAAAGCATTCGAATCCCTCTATTTATGCATTATTAGATGAAATGGCTAGGGTAATCATGATTAGAGACCTTAGGTGTGTGGTTCCTGAGAATTAGAGAGAGTTCCATGGAGGTTGTTAGCAGGGTGATGAAACTTTCTTGATCAAGAACTCCTGAATTAGGGCAAGATAATGTTAGATTTTTGGCTCAGAGTACTCAGCATAGTCCCTAGATAATTCTAGGGTAGTTTGAACAAGTTTGATGATCATGCATATCAGGTGTAATTCAGTGGTACCATAAACTTTCAATTATCGAGCTCGATTATGCAATGAGTTTTAGAAGAATCCAAGTGAGGGATCTTGTAGAGGGCTTTGAGTAGGCCATTTTTGGTTTTGAGATCGAAGGATTTGGTTAAGCATGGAGGGAGAACGAAGGACTTGAACATGGTTGCATGGAGACTGTAAAACCCTGAAACCCTAGGTTGATTGAAGACGATGACCACTGACCGTCAGATCATTCCAAATATTTGATGTTTTCAACTCATCCAATGGTCCAGATTTGAAGAGAGAATGGAGGGAAATCCAAACGTGAAACGCAGCGTTTCACTAAACGTACCACTCTGGGCCTGGATCCATATTCCTATCCCCACCCCCAATTGGAAGCCCAATGCCAAATGAACCTGATTTTGTCGCTTTTCGCACCGAGGTTTTATTGTTTTTTTCTTTTAGTTTTCAATTGTTTTCTGAAGCGTGCTGGGCCTAGCGCCAATTAATATTCGCGCCCCCTCATCATGGCCCATATGAGATTTGAACTGAGCGAAGCTGCTATTCAGACCCCCTCCCCTTTTATTTCATATTTTGTGATTTTATTTTCTTTAATATTTTTCTCACCTTTAAAAATTCATAAAAAAATGGAAAAAGCTTCTTTTTGATTGGCTCTTTTTGTGGTAGATCAATAATTTTGTTAAGAAAAATATTAAATGATAAAAAGAGCATTTTATTTTGTTTTAATATTTTTTATGCATTTTTCTTGTAAATAGCATTTTAATGAGTTTAGTTTAGTACTCAAATTTGGTGATTTTAGTTTGAATAGATGCTTTAGCATTTTTAGTTCATTCTTTTTAGGTTGATTAGCATAGGACTTCAACTTGTACATAGGATTTAATTCATATTTTTAGAATTTAATCTTAGGTGATTTGTTTAGGTGTGATTATAGTGGTGAAGATTAGGGTTTTAAATGAGCATGTGTGAGGTAGATTAATTCTTTTAGGAATTTTTGATTTGATTTTGGGGTATGGGACTATAGGGGTTATGGGTATAGGATAGATCCCTTAGAAAATATTAGGATTCCCCTACTGCTATTAGTATATTGCTCATATTTGATTGATTGATTGGTGTGCCCTCTTTAGGGTTATTATTTTTGTCTGTGTGGGGTATTGGGTTTGTTTGGGATTTGGGGGAGAGCTGAAGACCTGTGATGATGAAGCCCATTTGAAGATCAGAGAATGAAGACCAACTTCCAGAGTTGATGAGGAGTATCTCTTGCTGGTGGCTGTTGAGGTTTGTAGGATCTAGGAGTTAGGCAGAGCCCTAGAGTAGACAACTTGATTCTCAAATATGGAAGGTCTTGATTACCTCCATTCTTCTCTGTGATGCAGAGTCTCTCTAAGACACTCACCCCCTTCCTTTGGAAGGCTTGGTGCTAATATCTAAGGGATAGAACTCTTGAGAGAAAACCTTCTTTGTGTTGATAGCAGTATGTTTGCCACCTTTGGTGGTCAACTAATTGCTTAACACCCAATTCATTCCTGTGATTGATTCCTCAGCTTGGAGGTTAGGACTTGAAGAAAAGCCATTGGGAGATTGAAGATAGAAGACTGATGTCTGTTTGAAGCCTGAAGATGGAAGCCAGATGCTGATGAAGACTGCTTTGCTGTTTAGCTTTTGCTGTTTTAATTTTGATGTATTGATTGAATTTCCCGGATTGTATCTTTTGCTGTTTAACTTGTTGGGTTGAAAGTGAATCCTGTTCACTTTTGCCTATTGTTTTCTAGGTTCGAGGTTGAGTGGGACTCCCTTGCCTCACTTGTATTGTTGCATCCATGCATTTTTACTGCTTTATTGTATATATCTGCTGTTTCTGTTTCCGTCTATTCCCTTAGGATCTCTGTTTCTCTCTGCGCAAGAGAGGAGCATGATAGACATTAGGCCTTAACCCATGCATGATAACATTAGGGTAGATTTTATTCCCCTTTTTCACCCTAGGATTTATAGAGTGTCGTCTCTTCTTTCTTCAAAACAACAGAAAAACATTAATAAAGGTGATAACAGAAATTAATTCATTTCTTCCGTCAAAAGATTTGAACAAACATCAACCTTTTTGCAATAAGAAAACCCTTGTTTAAGGTGAGATTTTTCATAAAAGACACTTGAACAGCTTGTGTCGTAGGTAGCCGAACTACGTTTGCTCTGATCTTCCATGCTGTGTGGAAGTACGTAGGCATAGGATGCGATACCCTAGCGAGCAACCTTCCCCTCCTTTCCCGTAGGTAGGCGAACTACGTTGACTCTGATTTCTCGTTCCAGACGGGAATACGTAGGCATAAAGTGCGATGCTTTGCCGAGTTATTTTATTTTCTCTTCAGACCTCATCCTTTAGTTTAGATAGAAGTGTAATCCGTACAAACCAAGCAAGCGTGGATCCCATCGAGTACGATGGACGTGAGGGGTGCTAATACCTTCCCCTTGCGTAACCGACTCCCGAACCCAGGTTTTGGTTGCGATGACCATACCTTTCCCCGTTTTTTGCGAGGTTTACTTCGAGCGTTCCCTTTCCCGCTTCAAGGGATAAATAACGCACGGTGGCGACTCTTCTGTCAGCCGGCGCCGATTTTCGCAGTAGCGACAGCTGGCGACTCTGCTGGGGACCCAACGCCCCCTGGCTGCTAAGGACTGCGATAGTTCCTTATGCATTTGGGATCCAACGTCCCTTAAGAGAGTCAATCCTAGCGCTTGTTTGCCCGTCGAGGATTTTGTATGGATTTACATTTCTGTATTTACATTTCAGCACTTTATTATCATTATTATTGTTGTATTGTGGGTTTGATGGGTGTTTCATGATTGAGAGATAAGCCGGACCTGGGCTTGAGTGCACCTAGATTTAGAGTAGAGATTAGCGGGCGCGCACGTGCTTTGCATGTCCTAGTGTCCCGCGAAATCTACACTCAGACGAGGTTCTTCTGGTTGGCCTCCTGTCCTACCCTTTCGGTGGCTCGGGTTGCTGGTTAGTTGGATTGTCGACTCTGGGGACCGATCATTTGGAAGTTGGCTAAGTGAGGCCTCTTCAGGATTTGATGATGCCACTCCTTCTGGGAATCGTATCATCAACCCTGAAAGTCTGTGACGCCGACGACCGCATAGGATGCTATACCTTTGTCAGTTACTAGGACATCCACCTGTGAGAGGGTTTGGGTTATTGCAGGTAACTTGACCTTCAGACTACCGGTTTATTTCTCATGAGATACAGGATTGTGGATATTTTATGGGCTGTTATCAGGTCTGTCAGAGACCAGGTGTGGGTTATATTATTGGGTCTATCCGAGACCAGGCTGGAGTTCTTTGTGAGGTCTGTCTGAGACCAGGATTTGATGAGTATTGAAGGGTCTGTCTGAGACTTGTTCTTGGTGTGACTTGGGCTTCTTATTCAGGGCACTTGGTCCCCTGTTGCAGCTACTTGCATTGCATTGTTTGCACAACCATTTATCATATTGCATTTTGCATACATACTCATATTTGCATTACAGGTTTATGATCCATGTATCTTATCTCCTGCATCCATTCGGGTGGTATTTTCAGGATTGAAGAAAAGCGGGTCCACCGTTACTCTACAAGGACCAACCAGAAGAAGATCATGGACAACATGCAGAGTGAAATGCAAGAGATGCGTGACAGGATGGCCCTGTTCATGCAAACCATGGAGACCATCGCCAAAGGACAGGAATAGTTGCAGAGTTTGGTGCAGCCGTTGGTTGCTCGCGCTGAAAACAACGGTACCCCGCGTGGTGAAAACGTGGCTAACTCTCCCAGGGTTGAGAATCATCAAAGTGCTGATCACATTCCAGTCGCTGGGCTGAACAACGGAGAGGTCGGTCTTGCTGGTGGGAACGGAAATACTGATAACACTAACGGAGACACTGCTGGAGTGTTCGTAGGGAACGTCAACCAGGGTTTCAACATGGGTGCGGAGAACGTCGAGCTGAACGGCGGCAATGGTAATCAGAGCTTTCAGGGTATGAATATGGGATATGGCAACGTGGCTGGCGCCAAAACTGGATACGGAGACCATGGTTGTGGTAGCGCAGGGTATGGAATGGGTATGAACAACGGCCAGGATATGGGCAACCTAAGGTATGACCCCAGGTACTTCCAAACAGGTCTGGGTCGTAACGCTGGACATGTTGCATATGAAGAGATACCTCGTTGGGAGGATCGCCAAGAAGACGTTTTCTCTGGTCATAATGAAGGCTACGGGAGGCCTACAGGGGACAACCTCTGCATGAGATTGCTGGAAGAGAAGGTGAATGGTTTGGCTAGCCAGAATGCTGTGGGGCTGGATATGTCCAATATGGGATTAGTACCAGGGCTGAGGGTACCTCTGAAATTCAAAGCGCCATCTTTTGAAAATATAAAGGGGACACGTGCCCGAGGGTACATGTTCGTTCATTTTACAGGAGGATGTCCGCGTATTCAGACGACGAAAAGATGCTAATGCATTTCTTCCAGGATAGCCTGTCAGGGCCATCGCTGGAATGGTATATGAGCCTAGAGCCAACACAGATAAAAAGCTGGAAAGAGCTGGCAGAGGCTTTTGTTCGACATTATCAATATAATAGTGATCTCGCCCCTAACCGAGTCCAGCTGCAAAGAATGTCTCAAAAGTCTAGTGAAAGCTTCAAAGAATACGCCCAGAGATGGCGTGATTTGGCTGCCAGAGTACAACCTCCTATGGTGGAGCGTGAAATGATGGACTTGTTCATAGGAACTTTTTCTGGAATGTACTATGACCGGTTGCTCAACTTCTCAATGAGTACCTTCTCCGAGTTGATCCTGATGGGGGAGCGTATAGAAAATGGGATAAAAATCGGTAAGATTCAAGCGGGAGAGTCTGCTTCAGCAGGAAGCAATAAGAAAGCTTTCGGGGGTAGAAAACAGGAAGATGCCAATTCAGTATGTAGCTCTCGGGGAAGAAATAGGGGATGGAGGCAATACCAACCGCAACAAGTTGCAAGTGTGACAATCCCCGCGCAACATCAGCAACAGCCGCAGCAGCAGGGGCAACAACATCCGGCTCAACGAAGAATTCAGAACGGGAAGCCGAAAAAGGTATTTGATCCGCCGCCAGTATCGTACGCTGAGCTTCTTCAGAATTTGTTACGGTTACAGTTGGTCGAGAAAAGAACGATGGCTCCTCCGACAGGGATACCCCTACCCAGTTATAACGCTAATGAGCATTGTGAATTTCACTTTGGGGCACCCGGCCATAATATCGAAAACTGCCACGCTTTCAAGCATAAAGTGCAAGATCTGCTTGATAGCACTGCTATTAATTTTGGTACGGAAGGGCCCAATATTACACAACAACCAATGCCAAACCATGAATAGGCTGGAGTATGGTGGACAAAGAGGAGTTCTATAGTTCGGGTGGGCCGTTAAAAGTAGATCAGAACAGTGGCAGGCTGCCTCTAATAACTGATTGTGAAGATAGCTGGTTCAGCAGCAGGACAGATGTGAAAGCCCAGTTCTCGGAAGCTGGCATTTTTCTTTGTTTTATCTTGTCATTTCTTTACATTTGTAGTTTCTTTCCTGTTTAAATTGCAATCTTGTTCGTAAAACTTGTTGTTTTCATTCAATTGATGATAATGAAATAAATATGCATGTTTTGATTAAATCCATTCGTGTTCACTAATTGTTTTTATAAATGTCCAACACCTGGTTAAGAGGAATCTGGGGGGGATGACGAAAATGAACGACATGCAACTTCCGATTGTATGCTTTTGAAATAAAACCTGCTGATGATGTACAGGCATTGTTTCAAATCCCTAAACACCGGAGATATAAGGAAGATAATCCCTTGTCTACCCTTTTGAGCCTTGTAGTAGGAGTTTCTTTCTGCAAATGAAAAACCCTCAATCTTAACCTGGGGCAGGGTAGGTGTTAGCTAATTTGACCGAGCGTTCAAGTTGCAAAAGGAGTGTCCGTTCGAGGATCAATCACACCTCTAGAGGTCGTGCCTAAGAAACCACAATGGAGTGAAACAGTCACATCATTCCCTAAAGAGTCAGACAACCAGCGTCACACGACTTGTTCGAAAGGAAAAAGAGAAAAAAGAAATCAAAAGCCCGCTAAGTCAAGAAAAGAAAACAAACGACTTAGGCAAAAATGAGGGCATCCCGCTGGACTTAAAGAATCAAAAGAAACTCAAAAAGATTCAGTCCAGGCAAAAGCTAGGGATAAGAAAACGTGAAAAGAAAAAAGATGAAAGGAGGACAAAAAGAAAAATCCTCAAATCAAATGCGAGTCGTGTGACCTCAAGGGTCAAAGACGAAAGGTGAGTGGCTGTCACTCCCAACAATAATAATTTCTCGAACTATCACTCCTATCTTTCAGCCTCTGAGAGGTGAGCGCTAAGGTCGAATTAGCTAAACGTAGGATGGGAGAACATCAAGGAGAATGGGTGGGTTAAAATAAACTTTGAGCCTTTATCCTTCTTTCAAAACCGCGAACCTGACCACGTTACAACCTTCAAAAGTCCTAATTGAAGCAGGTCATTTCGAAAGCATACTTCGGTAAAGGTCGCGTCGATTCTGACTCCTGAAAGGGTTCCTCTTACCATGTTGGTACTGATGTTGACAAATGTTTTGTGCATTATATGCTATAAACTGTTTTTCCCTTTTCCCAGTGAACAGATTGGATGTCAAAACTATCATATGTGTTGCATTAATACGTCTTTTACGCAGAACAACTTGTTTTACTTGCGAGTAAGCGATTGACAGCAGAAAAGTTTCCTACAGTGGAAAGTATGGTCAGGATAGAATGCAGAGCTCCCGAATGCTCCGCAAGCCGGGGCAAGCCATTAAGTGCTCCCCAGTCAGGTCAGCCATTCAAAGTCAGTTACTCTGGGGCAATCAGGTCGAGATTCGGTAAATCTCTCGTAGTTGGAGGTACTGCTCTGGATCAGCTAATCAGGGGCAAAGTCATTGCAATCAGGGGCAGGCCATCTTAAGAGCGCAGAAGTTACTCTTTATTCGAGAAGCATTTGGTGTGAAGTATTTCTCCGAAGTTCAGAATGCTGGGGCAGTTCATATCAGACCAACGGGGTACAAATGTTCAGATTCCCTTTTGAGGACTATCCCCACAGAGGTCCCACAGACCGGGGCATATCAGAAGCGAAGGGATTATTATTCTCCATATCATTAGGGTTATTCAGTTTCCAAATACGAACTTCGGCAGTACGCAGGAAGACTCCGTCTACTTTCTCCAGCAAAGTCCATTTTTTTTCATTGGCACGCGTAAGCTATCCCCAGAGAAGTCCAATCATACTCGGCACACCTGCTATTCCCCAGCAGAGTTATATTCCCCAGCAGGGTGTTACTTCAACGAGGTGTTTGGTTAAGTTCCCAATTTCCCCAGCGGAGTTGATTTCACTCTTCCAGCGTTTATTGTGCTGGAATGATTCTGCGATATCCGGTTTATCTCCAGCGGAGGTGGCTTCGTCTTCAGCATTTATTTTGCTGAAGTGGTTTTCTGTGCCCGACTTTCTCCAGCAGCTCGAGCCTGCATTAGCATATTGCATACAGCATCATATTTGCATCATACATGCATTTCAATGCGTAGCATTTCCATCCTGAATGGAGCATTACGCCATAGAAAGAGTCAAACATATGCATACGCATACGAAACATAAACCGGGTTGGTTACCTCGTTGGTTTCAGATGTTTGTTTGCCCCTGCAGATAATTAAGATTATGATTCAGGAAGATGTTCGGATAGTCGGATTTGTGGCGCAAGGCGAGCAGTGATCGTGTTCGTCCTATCATGTGGACCCCTAGCAGAGTTGCTTGGTTGAGTTTCTCTTTTCCCCAGCTGAGTCCTTCTCAGGTCGCTGTTATGTCGGCATTACAAGATTTCATAGTTCAGATTTTTTGGAGTTATCGCCGTGATTTCCCCAATAGAGTTTCTTCCCCATCAGAGTTGCTTGGTTGAGTTTCTCTTCTTCCCCAGCGGAGTTTCCTTCAGACTGTTGTCACGTCAGTATTGAAAATCTTGAAAGTACTACCTGCCGTCGAAGTAGGTGTTTGACGGCTATCGTCAGATATACCCTGGTTGAAGGAGTTATACCCTGGTTGAAGGAGTTATACCCTGGTTGAAGGAGTTATACCCTGGTTGAAGGAGTTATACCCTGGTTGAAGGAGTTATACCCTGGTTGAAGGAGTTATACCCTGGTTGAAGGAGTTATACCCCGGTTGAAGGAGTTATACCCTGGTTGAAGGAGTTATACCCTGGTTGAAGGAGTTATACCCTGGTTGAAGGAGTTATACCCTGGTTGAAGGAGTTATACCCTGGTTGAAGGAGTTATACCCTGGTTGAAGGAGTTATACCCTGGTTGATGGAGTTATACCCTGGTTGAAGGAGTTATACCCTGGTTGAAGGAGTTATTCCCCGGTTGAAGGAGTTATACCCTGGTTGAAGGAGTTATACCCTGGTTGAAGGAGTTATACCCTGGTTGAAGGAGTTATACCCTGGTTGATGGAGTTACACCCTGGTTTGAGGAGTTATTATGCCTTGTTTGAGACAGTTATACCCCGGTTGAAGGAGTTATTACCTTTGGCTCGATGCATGCTTATTGTAGCAAAATTTGGAATTAATTGTGGATTCAAGGCCTGTGGCGTCACGCAGGTGGTTGAGGACGAAATCAAGTCAGTTCTTATCAGATAATTGATCAGTTGTTGCCGTGACAACCGGATTCGGTTTTCTGAATGATATTTTCCCCAAGCAGTAGTCGTATTAGCAATTTGATTTTGCGGTTGGCAAATTTCCGGGTTCTTTCATATTCAACCGTCTCGTACCTCGAATGTCTGAAGGTTGCGCGCCCTTTATCCAGTCGGGTCCAAGCCGCTTGAATAAGGGCAGCTGTTGCACCCCAAAATTTGCCCAACCTTTTCTAACCTAGGTTTATGTTTCAATTGCATAGTCATTTGCATTGTCATCATGTACATAGTGCATTCATCTGCATTGCATAGCATAGGCAAGCTATCTTAATCAGGGGATCAAGTGCTATTCTTATCTCAGGAGGTATATTCAAGGGTTTCATTCATATTCAAGACTACTCAGGTCGTCAGGGAAGAATTTGAGCTTTAAAGAGTTGACAGGTTGATCAGTAAGGTCTCTCCTATCTTGAGGTTATTTGGGGATCATCAGAGGGTGTGTGAGCTATGAGCCAAGAGCATGGGGTGTGTATGGATGTTATGAAGAGCCTAGATGATCATTTTTGAGAAGATCCAAGTCATTGGGATGATTGCAGGAGCCTCAGTTGAAGTCAGTCAACTAGGGTCAGCACTAGGTCAATCCTAGGTCAAAGAAGTGTTTCGAAGGGCATCAAGGGGCGTTTGAAGAATGTGGGAATCATTATTTGCTGTATGGATATGGATATGATGTTGTGCTAAAGAAAAATCAAGAGGAGTCAAGGAGAAGAGGAGTTACCAAATTAGGGTTTCAGTGTAAAATCCCCTGATTTAGGTCAAACTTCAAAGTAGTGTAACTCAAGATGCAAGCTTCATATGAATTCTTGGTCCACATGAAACTTGTAGAGTATCTTCATAGCTTTAATTTGAGTGGTGGAAGTCATCAAGATGATTTATAGAACTCAAGTTATAGCTCTTGCAAGTTACAGATCATCTGAGGGCACTGAAATTTGTCTGTGAAAGTTGTCTGTCTTCCAAGCAACTCTTGACCTTCAAGGAGATTTCAAATGGATTTCTGGCCAACATTATAGTTGTTCCTTATTGTCTTAGCTTTCTATAAAGGTATAGTATGCCTTCATATGATTTGAAGAACTCTACTTATGGTCTTGGCAAGCAAAGGGTATTTTGGTCATCTGAGGATTACAGGTCATTCTTAGCCTATGCCTAAAACTCATACAAGGAAGCTTCAAATGGAAGACTTCACAACATCAAAGTTGCTCAAAATGCCATTTTAAGTCTAGAAAAGAAGTCATGAAAGTTTGGAAATGCATAGAATGAGACTTGACCAAAGTTGGTGGAAAATGACCTAAAAAAGGCATATAAGTTGAAAAAGTTGAAATAAAAAATTGGTTTGGGAGATCTACAAATCCAAAATGGGTCATCCAATATACCAAATTGATTCCAAACATCATTTTGAGACATTGGTTCAGCCACTTTTTTGAGTTAGGAGTTAAATTTTGGACTTGCTTTGTATTTTTGTTACTTGCATATTAAGGCAAGTATGGAAAACTTGGCATAAGTGAAATTTCAAGGCAAGGAGATTGGTTTTTTCACACACACCATGCCAATAACTCATGAGAGGAGATTTTGACACAAATATACAAAGGATGCAAGCATGATATGAGATGATTCAAAGTATCATCACATGAGAATTCCATGAACTTTCCACCACTTTCTAGAATCCTCTAAGATCATTCTACAAGCTTCTGTCTATCCTCATCTATATATTGAACTGAAGCCATTGATGCAAGGGGTTGGTGAAAAGAGTGTGAAGAAAAAGTGATATATCATTTTCTCCATTTTTGCAAATCAATCTCAAACTCCATTTTTTTCTTCCTTTCCATTGAATTTTTCTCACCAAATCAATTCCTTGGATCATATTGAACACATACACATAGATTAAAGTGGCCATTGATGAGTGTTTGAAGGTGTAGCTTCCAAATTGCAAGTGAAGCAAGTTGGGTCCAATCTCACAGTTCGAGCTTTGTCCATCCAAGATCTTGCAAACAGAAAGATTCTCAGCCATTGAAGACCATTTGTGACCAATTTCAAGCATTGGATTGGAGTGTAGATACATCTGCCATCACCATTTTTCAGGTTTGCAAAAGCATTTGAATCCCTCTATTTATGCATTATTAGATGAAATGGCTAGGGTAATCATGATTAGAGACCTTAGGTGTGTGATTCCTGAGAATTAGAGAGAGTTCCATGGAGGTTGTTAGCAGGGTGATAAAACTTTCTTGATCAAGAACTCCTGAATTAGGGCAAGATAATGTTAGATTTTTGGCTCAAAATACTCAGCATAGTCCCTAGATCATTCTAGGGTAGTTTGAACAAGTTTGATGATCATGCATATCAGGTGTAATTCAGTGTTACCATAAACTTTCAATTATCGAGCTCGATTATGCAATGAGTTTTAGAAGAATCCAAGTGAGGGATCTTGTAGAGGGCTTTGAGTAGGCCATTTTTGGTTTTGAGATAGAAGTATTTGGTTAAGCATGGAGGGAGAACGAAGGACTTGAACATGGTTGCATGGAGACTGTAAAACCCTGAAACCCTAGGTTGATTGAAGACGATGACCACTGACCGTCAGATCATTCCAAATATTTGACGTTTTCAACTCATCCAATGGTCCAGATTTGAAGAGAGAATGGAGGGAAATCCAAACGTGAAACGCAGCGTTTCACTAAACGTACCACTCTGGGCCTGGATCCATATTCCTATCCCCACCCCCAATTGGAAGCCCAATGCCAAATGAACCTGATTTTGTCGCTTTTCGCACCGAGGTTTTATTGTTTTTTTCTTTTAGTTTTCAATTGTTTTCTGAAGCGTGCTGGGCCTAGCGCCAATTAATATTCGCGCCCCCTCATCATGGCCCATATGAGATTTGAACTGAGCGAAGCTGCTATTCAGACCCCCTCCCCTTTTATTTCATATTTTGTGATTTTATTTTCTTTAATATTTTTCTCACCTTTAAAAATTCATAAAAAATTGGAAAAAGCTTCTTTTTGATTGGCTCTTTTTGTGGTAGATCAATAATTTTGTTAAGAAAAATATTAAATGATAAAAAGAGAATTTTATTTTGTTTTAATATTTTTTATGCATTTTTCTTGTAAATAGCATTTTAATGAGTTTAGTTTAGTACTCAAATTTGGTGATTTTAGTTTGAATAGATGCTTTAGCATTTTTAGTTCATTCTTTTTAGGTTGATTAGCATAGGACTTCAACTTGTACATAGGATTTAATTCATATTTTTAGAATTTAATCTTAGGTGATTTGTTTAGGTGTGATTATAGTGGTGAAGATTAGGGTTTTAAATGAGCATGTGTGAGGTAGATTAATTCTTTTAGGAATTTTTGATTTGATTTTGGGGTATGGGACTATAGGGGTTATGGGTATAGGATAGATCCCTTAGAAAATATTAGGATTCCCCTACTGCTATTAGTATATTGCTCATATTTGATTGATTGATTGGTGTGCCCTCTTTAGGGTTATTATTTTTGTCTGTGTGGGGTATTGGGTTTGTTTGGGATTTGGGGGAGAGCTGAAGACCTGTGATGATGAAGCCCATTTGAAGATCAGAGAATGAAGACCAACTTCCAGAGTTGATGAGGAGTATCTCTTGCTGGTGGCTGTTGAGGTTTGTAGGATCTAGGAGTTAGGCAGAGCCCTAGAGTAGACAACTTGATTCTCAAATATGGAAGGTCTTGATTACCTCCATTCTTCTCTGTGATGCAGAGTCTCTCTAAGACACTCACCCCCTTCCTTTGGAAGGCTTGGTGCTAATATCTAAGGGATAGAACTCTTGAGAGAAAACCTTCTTTGTGTTGATAGCAGTATGTTTGCCACCTTTGGTGGTCAACTAATTGCTTAACACCCAATTCATTCCTGTGATTGATTCCTCAGCTTGGAGGTTAGGACTTGAAGAAAAGCCATTGGGAGATTGAAGATAGAAGACTGATGTCTGTTTGAAGCCTGAAGATGGAAGCCAGATGCTGATGAAGACTGCTTTGCTGTTTAGCTTTTGCTGTTTTAATTTTGATGTATTGATTGAATTTCCCGGATTGTATCTTTTGCTGTTTAACTTGTTGGGTTGAAAGTGAATCCTGTTCACTTTTGCCTATTGTTTTCTAGGTTCGAGGTTGAGTGGGACTCCCTTGCCTCGCTTGTATTGTTGCATCTATGCATTTTTACTGCTTTATTGTATATATCTGCTGTTTCTGTTTCCGTCTATTCCCTTAGGATCTCTGTTTCTCTCTGCGCAAGAGAGGAGCATGATAGACATTAGGCCTTAACCCATGCATGATAACATTAGGGTAGATTTTATTCCCCTTTTTAACCCTAGGATTTGTAGAGTGTCGTCTCTTCTTTCTTCAAAACAACAGAAAAACATTAATAAAGGTGATAACAGAAATTAATTCATTTCTTCCGTTAAAAGATTTGAACAAACATCAACCTTTTTGCAATAAGAAAACCCTTGTTTAAGGTGAGATTTTTCATAAAAGACACTTGAACAACTTGTGTCGTAGGTAGCCGAACTACGTTTTCTCTGATCTTCCATGCTGTGTGGAAGTACGTAGGCATAGGATGCGATATCCTAGCGAGCAACCTTCCCCTCCTTTCTCGTAGGTAGGCGAACTATGTTGACTCTGATTTCTCGTTCCAGACGGGAATACGTAGGCATAAAGTGCGATGCTTTGCCGAGTCATTTTATTTTCTCTTCAGACCTCATCCTTTAGTTTAGATAGAAGTGTAATACGTACAAACCAAGCAAGCGTGGATCCCATCGAGTACGATGGACGTGAGGGGTGCTAATACCTTCCCCTTGCGTAACCGACTCCCGAACCCAGGTTTTGGTTGCGATGACCATACCTTTCCCCGTTTTTTGCGAGGTTTACTTCGAGCGTTCCCTTTCCTGCTCCGAGGGATAAATAACGCACGGTGGCGACTCTTCTGTCAGCCGGCGCCGATTTTCGCAGTAGCGACAATAACGACCTAACAACAACCTTGAAGAAATACTCCGCTGGAGGGGTAAGAGAAACTTAAACAAGCAGCTCTGTGGGGAATAATGCCAAAACTGACATTATCATTACATGTCTCTCGCCGAGATCTTGAATGTTTGGCAATTAATTTGAGCAAGAGCTCCCTCCACCTGCAAGGGAAACAACACTAGAAACAAACGGTTAACCAACCTGGTTTATGTTTCAAAATGCATATGTTTGACAATGGCGTAATGCTCCATTCGACATGGAAATGCTACGCGTTTTTTATTCGGTGGATGCAGACATGACACTATATGTCGATGCAAATGCAGGCTCGAACTGCTGGGATACAGAAAACCGCTTCATCAAAATAAATGCTGAAGACAACGCCAACTCCGCTGGGGATAACCAGGCGTCACAGAATTATTCCAGCAAAATAAATGCTGGAAGAGTGAAGCCCGCTTCGCTGAGGAATAACTGAATGCGCCAATCATGATTGGACTTCAGTCAGGGACAGCTTACCCATGCCAATGAAAATTGGACTTTTGCTGGGGAGTGAATGGGTATCACACGGTATTCCGGCGAAATAAATGCCAGGACACACCCAACTCTGTCGGGAAGAGTTTTAACCTTTGATTTCCACTGGGAGGAAAGAAAACACTTGATGAAAAGAGAGAACTCCGCTGGGGACGAAACGACTCTCTTGGGAAAAATCAACTGACTTCGCTGGGGGGAGAGTAAATGACCCTACTGGGAAGGGAATCTCTACTGGGAAGAGTAGACTGTCTGGGTACAGCTCACAAGTTGGAAATATTAATCTTCTGAGGCTAAACCACTCTGCTCGGGATGGGGGATCCTTTTGGGGGACACCACACTGTCTGAATACAACCTTCGATCTTGGAATCATCAATTCTGCTGAGGGTAAATGACCCTGCTGGAGAATGCCCTTTGGATAAGCTACGACTAGCTGGGGAATTTGATCCTTCTTTGGTAAGGAACATTGTCATCTCAGAAGCGCGACCTGCATGGGGATTCACTTCACGTAACGATCAAGCCTTCCGTTACGAGCTTCTGGTTAGTACTGCAATCTTCGGATCATCCACTTTGTATGGTCAAGAACCCTGCAACACCACAAACGAGGCAAGACAAGTCTATGCAACCAAATCTATTCAGGTTAGCGTTAGTGACATCATTTTCAGTCAATTCAAAGTTTTAGCAATTATTGGCAAGGGCCAGCGATGTTATACACTTGTTAGTTTTATTAAACATTGGCGTTTGACATGTACAAAACAGTAAAGAACAAGCATCAAATACTGAATAACATGTTTTATTGATTGGGCCCCTGAATGAGCAGAGTTTTGTACACGGGATGTAACTCCTGAAAAGAGGAAGCTACGTACAACAAATACATGAGTATGCACAGGAAGCATATATACAGTAACAAATCAAATTTGCACACATGTCGGCAACGGGATGCAGACGAACATCACGAGCTGATCCTCCTATGACTCGCCTGACTCTAGTGCTTTCCCTGTATTCACATTTCCGAAGAGATTGTATCTGATAATCGACCCCTCAGGTATATTCTCCCGCACCAATGCGCACCGCAGTATCAAATTCGGACCACAGTCATTTGCTTTTCAAATCCCTAACTTTTGCGTGAACCGCCCTTTGCGGGTTTTCAGTTCACCGGGATACCCTTTTTTGCCGAAGCCGCCCAGTGTAGGTTTTCAACTTCGCGGGTGTACATTTTTTTTAGTTTTATCCCTAATTTTTTGCCCGAACCTTTCATTTTGTTTTTGGTTTGCCAGGATGCCCCATTTTTGCCTGGACTCTCTTTTTTTTTGTCCAGCGGGTCAATTTCAAGCAAAGTATTTTTTAACTGCGTCCGAATTCACAGGCGACGTAAAGTCCTCACCGTCCATGGTGGACAACAACAAAGCCCCTCCTGAGAAGACTTTTCTGACAACGTATGGCCCTTCGTAGTTGGGGGTCCACTTGCCCCTGTGATCTGCCTGTGGCGGGAGAATCCTCTTTAGCATAAGGCCGCCCGTCTGAAAGCTCCGAGGGTGTATCTTTTTATCATACGCTTTCTTCATTCGGCTCTGGTACAACCGACCATATGCTATAGAAGCTGACCTCTTCTCATCCATTAAACTCAGCTGGTTCAACCTGTCTTTCACCCATTCTGCCTCGTCCAGTTGGACATCTCGTAATACCCTCAGGGAAGGAATCTCAACTTCCAGTGGTAACACTGCTTCCATTCCATATACCAACGAGAACGGGGTTGCCCCGGTTGATGTGCGTACCTTCGTACGATAACCGTGCAAAGCAAAAGGTAGCATCTCATGCCAGTCCTTATAGGTTACCACCATCTTCTGAACAATCTTCTGTATGTTCTTATTGGCCGCTTCAACAGCGCCATTCATCTTGGGTCGATAAGGAGAAGAGTTATGATGCTCGATCTTAAAACTCTGACACAACTCCTTCATCATTTTGTTATTTAAGTTCGAACCGTTGTCGGTAATTATCCACTTGGGGATTCCATATCTGCAAATGATATCTCGCTTGATAAACCTGGCTACCACCTGCTTGGTCACATTTGCATAGGATGCCGCTTCCACCCATTTGGTAAAATAATCGATTGCTACCAAAATGAACCGGTGTCCGTTAGATGCCGTCGGCTCGATCTTTCCAATCATGTCGATTCCCCACATTGAGAATGGCCACGGTGACGACATCACATTCAGAGGACTCGGTGGCACATGGATCTTATCTGCATAGATCTGGCACTTATGACACTTCTTCGCAAACTTGAAACAATCGGTTTCCATAGTTAGCTAGTAATAACCTGCCCGCAGCAGCTTCCTCGTCATAGCATGCCCACCAGCATGCGTACCAAATGTACCCTCATGTATTTCCTCCATGAGCAACTTCGCCTCTTTCTCGTCTACACAACGTAGTAGCACCAAGTCGTGATTTCTCTTGTATAGGACACCGTCCGGATTCAGATAGAAATTACCCGCCAATCTCCTAAGAGTCTTCTGATCGTGACTGGATGCCCCAGCCGGATACTCTTTGTTTTTCAGGAAATTATGGATATCAAAATACCAGGGTTTATCATCAGATGCTTCGTCAATGGCAAATACGAAGGCGGGTCTGTCAAGCCTAGAGATAACAATTCTGGGAGCCTCATTTCAGAAGTTGACTTTATACATGGAAGACAATGTGGCCAGGGCGTCAGCCATCTGATTCTCTGCTCGCGGTACATGATGCAACTCAACCTTGTCAAAGAAGGGCAACAATCTCCTTGCGTAATTCATGTATGGTATCAAATTAGGCTGACGTGTCTCCCATTCTCCTTTTATTTGATTCACCACCAGAGCTGAGTCTCCGTATACATCCAGATTTTTGATTCGCAAATCAATGGCTTCTTCAAGCCCCATGATACAAGCTTCGTATTCGGCTTCGTTATTGGTAACTGGAAAGGTCAATCGAGCGGTAAATGGGATGTGCGACCCATGTGGAGTAGTGATGATTGCCCCTATTCCGCTACCATAGGAGTTTACAGCTCCGTTAAAGATCAACTGCCATTTGGAACCCAATTCTGGTCCTTCGTCCGGCAATGGTTCTTCACAATCTTTCATCTTTAGGTACATGATATCCTCGTCAGGAAAATCAAACCTCATCGATTGGTAGTCCTCAATAGGCTGCTCTGCCAAGTACTCAGATAATACACTCCCCTTTATAGCCTTCTGTGAGACATACTGGATGTCGTATTCGGTCAAAACCATCTGCCAACAGGAAATTCTCCCCGATAATGCCTGCTTTTCGAATACGTATTTGATAGGATCCATCTTCGAGATGAGCATGGTTGTATGGTTCAGCATGTACTGCCTCAAACGCTTGGCGGCCCAGGCTAGCGCGCAACAAGTTTTTTCGAGCATTGAATATCGAGATTCACATTCGGTAAACTTCTTACTCAAGTAGTATATTGCATGCTCTTTTCTTCCTGTCTCGTCGTGTTGACCGAGAACACAACCCATACTTCCCTCAAGAACTGTCAAATACATAATCAAGGGTCTCCCTGCCACTAGAGGTATCAAAATAGGAGGCTCCTGCAAATACTGTTTTATTTTATCGAACGCCTTTTGACAATTTTCATTCCATGTTACAGCCTGGTCTTTTTTCAACATCTTGAATAACGGCTCACACGTAGCTGTTAGGTGAGATATGAACCGAGCGATGTAGTTCAGCCTCCCTAAAAACCCGCGCACCTCTTTCTCTGTTTTAGGCGTCGGCATCTCTTGTATTGCTTTTATTTTTGCAGGATCAACCTCTATTCCTTTTTTGCTCACGATAAACCCCAGCAGTTTACCCGACCTCACCCCGAAGGTGCACTTGTTAGGGTTCAGTCTCAGCCTGAACTTCCTAAGCCTCTTGAATAGCTTCAGCAGATTCACCAAATGTTCTTCCTCCGTCTGGGATTTGGCAATCATATCATCGACATAAACCTCGATCTCCTTATGCATCATGTCATGAAAAAGAGTCGTCATTGCATGCTGATACGTTGCCCCAGCATTCTTTAATCCGAAGGGCATCACTTTGTAGCAAAATGTCCCCCAAGGCGTAATGAAGGTAGTCTTCTCCATGTCTTCTGGCGCCATTTTAATCTGATTGTGGCCCGAGAAGCCATCCATGAAGGAGAATACGGAGAATTGAGCAGTGTTGTCAACTAGCACATCGATGTGAGGAAGTGGGAAATCATCTTTCGGGCTCGCTTTGTTCAGATCACGGTAATCTACGCACATTCTCACTTTACCGTCTTTCTTAGGCACTGGTACAATATTAGCGACCCATGAGGGATATTTTGTGACAGCTAGGAAACCAGCATCCCACTGCTTTTGGACCTCCTCCTTAATTTTCACTGCCATATCAGGCCTAGTTCTGCGAAGCTTCTGCTTAACCGGCGGGCATTCTTCTTTTAACGGCAGACGGTGCACAACCATATCAGTATCCAGCCCATGCATGTCTTCATACGACCAAGCGAACACATCACTATACTCTCTGAGCATTTCAACCAGTCTTCGCTTGACGTCGCTCTGCAGCGCGGCTCCTATACGGATGTTCCTTTCAACCCCTTCCGACCCCAGGTTAATGATTTCAATGACCTCCTCATGAGGCAGAATGATTCGTTCTTCTTGCTTTACCAACCAAGACAACTCTTCTGGAACGTCGCCATCTTCAACAATCTCTTCTTCGGCCTGAAATACCGGGTGCTCAAAGTCGAAATGAGTCATAGGCGGTTCAATGATGTCATCTGCAAATGGAATGGTTAAATGCTTCAAAATGCGTATAAAGCGAATAACCACGTTGCCATTTTATTGTAAAACACAAAAACAGGAAAAACAGAGATCGCAATATTTGTACATGAAAAAACGCCTTTTATTTAATGATTAAACAATGCAATGTACATAACAGCACGACCCTAAGCAAAATCACGATGCCCCGGGTAAGACACCGGATTGTTCAACAATTAAGAAAACAAAGTATTACTGTTTGGTAGTCATAGGAACAATCTCCTGAATAGACCAATTGCATAATCCTTGTCCTGGCACGCTCGGCTGAATCCAGGCGTCCATGTCGCAGTCACTGTCTCCTTCTTCGGAATCTGAGACAGCGTTGATGGCCTCGTGATACACTCCACTAGCTGTGATTGTTATCGGTCCTTTGAAACGGGGTGCCCCAGCAGCAGGCGTTGATGACGATGGTTGATATCCCAGCCCAAATCTGTCCATCTTCACGGGAATATCCAGAACCTTGCCCCAGCCTTTTGTCTCACCAGTCTTCACTAGAGCCTGAGCCTCCTTGTATGACGAGACTGCCACCTCTGACGCTTTACTCGACCTTAGAACTTTGTCTTTGATGCGTAACCCTTCAAAGGCTTGACAGGGTGTTTCATGAATCTCGCCGTCGACTTCTACGTACTTGAATGATGACAGATGGCTGACCAATATATCTTCTTCTCCATAGACCGTGACGACATTGTCCCCTACCATGTATTTCCGCTTTTGGTGCAAGGTAGATGTGACTGCCCCAGCACCATGGATCCATGGTCGTCCGAGAAGACAGTTGTATGCTGGCTGGATGTCCATGATGTAAAATTAAGTTTCGAAAATCTCCAGCCCCACCTGCAGAGGTAACGTTATAGATCCAAAGACTGTCCTTCGTGTACCATCAAATGCCCTGACCACCAAGTCACTAGGCATACAAATGATTCCCCTGATGTCCAATTTCATCATTGCTTTCTTTGGCAGCACGTTCAAGGAAGATCCTGTATCTACTAGTACGTGGGACATGACTGAGCCCCTACACTCAACTGAGACGTGCAACGCCATGTTATGCTCCCTCCCCCTCGGGGTCAAATCAAAGTCCGTAAATCCCAAGCTATGTCCGGCGTTCACGTGTGCCAATACCCCCTCCAACTGATCCACAGAAACATCTTGGGGCACAAACGACGTGTCCAGAATTTTCAACAATGCATTCTTGTGGGCTTCGGAACACAATAACAGCGACAATATGGATATCTTCGATGGCGTCTGTTGAAGGTGCTCAACAATCTTATAGTCACTCTTACGAATAAGGCGCATAAACTCTTCTACATCCTTCAATGACGTTTCTTTTTCATTCCTCTGCATAGGGACATCCTCATTCATTTTTCCTTTTCCTTTCGCCAATCGTTCAGCCTCCACCTCAGGCGATATAAAAATTCTCCCACTTCTCGTCATCCCTCCGGTCCCGACGACGTTGTCTACAACCTCAACTGGCTGTTTACTAATATCAATTTTCACCCCATCACAGTACGCTTCCAACCCATAAGTCCAGGGTACTGCCTTAGTGCTCTCATAAGGGGTAGGTTCTGCCTTGGTGATAGTGATCGATGGTCGCCTGGCTGGCGCTGTTATAGTTATTGTTTTTCGAGGAATTGTCACGGTAGCTACATCACTTTGCTCATCCGCTAATACCTCCGCAGGTTCCTCTACTGCCGTTCTGTCGAATTGCAATGTGCCTCCATCTATCAAGGTTTGAATACCCTTCTTCAATTCAGCATAACCCCCAGCTTGGGTCCAACACTCTAGGCAAAACTCATCGCAGCCCGGATACACACCTCCTTTCAATAATCTGCTCTTTATCTTACACAACGGTGTCTTTAGGTCATCAACATTCATGATCAAGTTCAAACCCTCCTCAGTTAAAATTGCATTTGCCCCATGGTTGGGCATGGGCTGTTGTACTATGTTCGGACCTGCTTGTCCGAAATTGATGGCCTTGCTATCTAACAGATCCTGTACCACATGCTTGAACGCGTGGCAATTCTCTATGTCATGGCCAGGAGCCCCGGTGTGGAACTCACAGTGCTTGTTCTCATCATAACCGAACGGAGGAGTACCCGTTATTGGCGCCATAGTCCTCTTTTCCACCAAGTTCAAACCCAGTAACGTCTGGAGCAATTCTGCATACGTAGAAGGAGGCGTTTCAAACACCCTCTTTGGTTTGCCCCACTGAACTCTGCATTGGGCAGGACGTAACCTTTGTTGTGGCTGCTGTTACTGTGGTGGTATCTGCTGTAGTGGTATTGGTTGTTGATGAAATGGAATTGTGACACTTGCCACCTGTTGCGGATGATTGTACTGATTCCTCCCTCTGCCCCGGCCTCGGCCTCGGCCCCCGAATACTGCACTTGCATCACCTTGACGGCGACCACCGAAAGCTCTTCTGTTACTGCCAGCCGAAGTAGACTCCTTAGCTTGGAATCTCCCCATTTTAATATTTCTTTCAATTTTCTCACCCATCAAGATTAGGTCCGAGAAACTTCCCAAGGAAGTATGAAACAGCTTATCATAAAACACACCAGTAAATGTTCCTATGAACATATCATTCATTTCTTTGTCATCCAAAGGAGGATGAACTCGTGCAGCCATGTCGCGCCATCTCTGCGCATATTCTTTGAAGCTCTCGTCTTTCTTCTGGGACAACCCCTGTAATTGGACCCGGTTGGGCGCCAAGTCACTATTGTACTTATAATGAGCCACAAACGCTTCAGCCAGCTGCTTCCATGTCTTTATCTGAGTTGGCTCCAACCCCATATACCACTCAAGGGACGGACCAGACAAGCTGTCTTGAAAGAAATGCATCAGCATCCTCTCATCGTTTGAATAAGCCGACATCCTTCTATAGTATGACCGCACATGCACCTTTGGACATGTATCCCCCTAATATTTGTCAAATGTGGGAGCTTTAAACTTTAGAGGTACCCTCAGGCCAGGCACCAGACCCATTGTGGTCATATCTAAGCCAACAACACTTTGATTCACAACACCTTTCATCTGCTCCTCGAGCATCTTGATTCTCTGAGAGTCATCTATAGGACCTTCAAAACCTCCACCAGAGAAGGCATCTTCTTGTTGATCTTCTAGCCAATTACCATTTCCATTTTCGTATCCATCATACCCGTTATTATGGCCAAATCTAGTCTGATTCATTACAGGGCCCCACCCCCTGTTACCATACCCTGGAGCGACTCCGGCAGGTCCAAAAGACATCATTCCAGCACCAATTCCATTACCGAATCCGCCATAACCCTGATTGGTATTACCAAATCCGTCCTGTCCGAAGCCCTGAGCGTTGAAGCCGTACTTCCCAGCATGATCAAACCCCTGGTCGTTAAAGCAAAATCCGTTGTTACCGAAGCCATTACCTCCAATGTTATCGCCACCCAGATTGGCATCTCCGAACCCAACGTTGTTGACGACAGTCTCGTTACCGATTCCTGCATTACCGTTCCCGGCGGCAGCGCCGTTGTTCACATTCACAGCAGGTATGTTCACCACAGGTGGAGCCACCGGTGGAGGAGTACCATCCCCGTGGATGGTGTCACCACGCACAGAATTATGGTCTTCGTTTCCGTGCCCAGCATTTCTCATCAGCAAAGGCTGCACCAAAGCCTGCAAGTTTTCCTGGCCTTTCGCAATGGTCTCCATTGTCTGCATGAATAGCGCCAGCTTCTCACGCATGTCCTGCATTTCATTCTGCATCTGATCCATAACTCTTCTGCAGTTGGTACGAGTAGAGTATCGGTGCGGGCGTTGACTTTCAATCCTGAAAAGACCTGTACGGTGCAGGAAATGAGATACAGTTCAATAATCACCTGTAATGCAATATGTATGTATATGCAATGCAATATGTGCCTGTGCATTAGGGAATATCACTCCCCCAATTCTAGTGCGAATGTTTCAGTGTGGTGATAGTGACAGTAATACGAAGTTCGGAGCCGAATCATAGAAAACACCTCATATATTGCAGAGAAACCCATCAAGTCAGGAATACAATATCAATGAGCGTACAATAAGAAGGCGTGACCTCAACCAACAATCCTGGTGATGGCCAGCACAATGCAAATAAAGCATACACATTAATACATGAAATAGTCAAGTGCTCCCACGCGCCTGGTACTCCTCTAATAACCTCTTGGTCTCTGGATGACTCGGTCGAGTAAGCAAACCCTCAACAAGTAGATCTCTTCGCTTGAGAACACGTCGTAAATCACCAGCAGATTCTTCCCGTGCCCCTTCTCCGAAGCGATCCTCTAGCTTCCGCTTCTGAGACACAACCTCTTTCTTGCACTCGATGGCCTTGTTCAATGAGTTCTGAAGACTATATCTTGCCATCACCTCCTCTTCATACTTTTTATTGCTAGCCTTCAACTGATCTGTGAGTTTAGAAATTTGCTGCTTCAATTTGTCTTCCCTCTTTTGTTGTTGGTTAGCGTAGCATTCCACGTTTTGTTGCAAGAAGAGATTTCCCGGTGGGCGGCATCGAGTTCCTTCTTTTTGGACTCTAACATATCATGAGAGCTTCTAAATTCTTTCCCCAGGCGTTCACGCTTCTTTTTCTCTTCGGTCAGTACAGCACCTAGCCTGTTTACTAACTCAGTCTGCTGTTGGAAAGAATGCACAACCTTGTTCTTCTCACTACGCATCTGAGCCAGTTCCTTTTCTAACTCTTCATTGATCTTTATCAAGTCTTCCTTTTCTTTCATGACCCGCTCATAGACCTCAACGGCTACAGTAGTAGGTTCCTCCACTGGAATGGGAACAGGACGTGATACTGCTGGAAAAGGCATCTGTACCTGTCTTACCCTCTCCTGGATCCACACCTTGTATGGCATATAGGCCTGACAATCATTCTTTCCTAGCAATGGTTTCCCTCTTCTGCAGATATGATTCCAAGCGTGCTGAAGCTTGGCCAATAATTCCCCACTCAAGTCACCGGTGAAATACAGAGATTCATGTATTTCTTCTTCCTTTGGCGGGCTTTTCAAAGCATAACCGAATTGCCTGATCAATAATGATGGATTGTAATTAATGCACCCCTTCCTCCCAATCAGAGGAACATTAGGATATCCGGCGCAGCTGTAGATAATCTCAGATCCCAATAAATCTCTGTCAAACCAGCCAACATCTTCTGAAGAAAGTCCCATCAGACGCTCAGACCAATCCACCGTATCTGCAGACTCAGCAAAGATACCCTTCTTGGGCAGATGACTCTCAAACCACATATACAGCAAAGGCACACAACAAGAGACGTTCTTGCCTCTCCTATTCTCATTTTTGTAATGCAACGAATGGTAGAAATCCCTGATCAATGTGGGTACAGGGTTGCCAGCAGCAAACAAATGAAATGCATCAAAGTCCACAAAATTCGGGAAGTTGGGAAACAGTACTATCCCATAGATGCACAGAGCCAAAACAGCATTAAAGACTATCCAGCATCCACTCTTGGCGTATTCCTAGGCTTTACCAATCAGAAACTGGAGGGAGAAGCCTGGAACCCCGCGCCAAGAAGTCACCAATAGCTCGGAAGCGTCCATATGTAAAGCCACTGCTAAGTCCTCTAACTTGGGCTTAGCGTCAGAGTGAATGAAAGGAACCTTATTCTGTACTGGCAGCTCAATAAACTCTGCGTACTCTTCCAAGGTGGGCCCCAGAAGAAAGTCTTTAAAAGTGAAGCATCTCAATGCAGGGTCATAAAATTGCATCAAAGTATACAGCCCGTTCAGCCCCACATCAGTTGGTTTGCAAACCAATCTCAACAGTCTTCCGTAACTCTTCCTGAAGCTTCTCCGGACATCCTCATCAGTAAGGGAAATCAAACCAAGCAGGGGAGTAACATCAGGGGTAGGTAACTTGTATGCAACTGTCCTTCTCAAACCAGCCATGACCAATAATCAGAAGTCCGGACACTAGAATCAGGGAATATGCAAATGCACCTGCAGCACAGACACACGTTAATGAAATGCAATGATAATGGTTATGCAAACAATGCAATGCAAATAAAATGCAACAAAGGACCAAGTGCCCCGACTGAGAAGCCCAAATCACACAAAGAACAAAGTCTCCACCAGACCCTCCAATATTCTTCAAACCATGGTCTTAGACAGACCCCATACATAAACTCCAATCAAATCTCTGACAGACCCAATAATAACTCCAACTTGGTCTCTGACAGACCCTTGTCCATAAGTAACCTGAATCTCAAATCAAGAAACAAACTGGTATCTGGAGGTCTAGTTACCTGCATACCCTAAACCCCCTCACAGGTAGGTGTCCTAGCAACTGACAATGGTACGGCATCCTATGCGGTCGTCGGCGTCACAGACTTTCAGGGTTGATGATACGATTCTCAGAAGGAGTGGCATCATCAAATCCTAAAGGGGCCTCACTTAGCCAACTTCCAATTGATCAGTTCCCAGAGTCGACAATCCAACTAACCAGCAACCCATGCCACCCAAAGGGTGGGACAAGAAGCCAACCAGAAGAACCTCGTCTGAGTGTGGATTTTGCGGGACACTAGGACATGCAAAGCATGTGCGCGCCCACTACTTTCCACTCTAATTCTAGGTGCACTCAAGCCCAGGTCCGGCTTATCTCTCAATCATAGAGCCCTCTCATACCCACAGCAATAATCACAATAAAATAATGCTGAAAGTAAATGACATAAATGTAAATCCATACAAAGCCCACGACGGGAAAACAAGCGTTAGGATTGACTCGCTTAGGGGATGTTGGATCCCCAGCAGAGTCGCCAGCTGTCGCTACTGCGAAAATCGGCGCCGGCTGAACAGAAGAGTCGTCACCGTGCGTTATTTATCCCAAGGGAGGGAAAGGAAACGCTCGAAGTAAACCTACTGCAAAGACAGGAAAGGAATGGTCATCGCAACCAAATCCTGGATTCGGGAGTCGGTTACGCAAGGGGAAGGTATTAGCACCCCTCACGTCCGTCGTACTCGACGGGATCCACGCTTGTTTTCTAGTACGGATTGTTATTCTATCTATTCTACAGGTCTGGGGTTAAAAGAAAATAAACTGACTCGGCAAAGTATCGCACTTTATGCCTACGTATTCCCGTCTGGAACGAGAAATCAGAGTCAACGTAGTTCGCCTACCTACGGGAAAGGAGGGGAAGGTTGCTCGCTAGGATATCGCATCCTATGCCTACGTACTTTCATACAGCATGAAAGATCAGAGCAAACGTAGTTCGGGCCACGTACGACACAAGTCTGTCTTGATTGTTTTTATCCTTCTGAAAAAAGGTTTTTCTGATTACTGGTCCAAGCGGACAAAAATGATGTTTTGATTGGTTCACATTCTTTTACGCAAGAAATGTTTTTTATTGTGTTTGAAATGTTTATTGTGTTTTTCTGATTGTTTTGAGAAAGAAGAGACAGAACTCTAAAACCTATGGTTGAAAAAAAGGGAATCAAAATCTAACCTAATGTTGTCATGCATGGATGAGAGCCTAATGTCTGTCATATTTCTCTCTTGCGCAGAGAGAAACAGAGACCCTAAGGGGATAAACGGAAAAAACAACAGCATATATACAATAAAGCAGTAAAATGCATGAATGCAGCAGTACAAGCGAGGCAAGGGAGTCCCACTCAACCTCGAACCTAGAAAACAATGAGTGAAGTGAAGCAGCTTCACCTCAATCTCAAGGGGAAAATTATCAAACAATACAGCCAAGAAACTTAAACAATACATCACCAGCCCTAAACAGCACCAGCCTGGCAGCACAAGCTTCTTCTTCCATCAGTCTTCAAGGCAAGGGACTTCATATTCAATCTTCAAGGATTCTTCAAAGCAAGCTCTCCTAGATGAGTAATCGTTCACAAGATGATTTGGGATGCTAAACAGTCAGTTAACCACCAAAGGTGGCATACAGACTGTTAACAAAATACAGACTGTTTCTCTCAAAAGTTCTATCTCCTAGATACTGTCACTAAGCCTTCCAAAGGAAGGAGGTGAGTATCAAAGAGAGACTTTGAATCATAGTGAAGAATGGAGGCAACAGAAGCCATCCATATTTGTGAATCAACTTTCTATTCTAAAGCTCTACCTAGCTCCTAGGTCCCATAATCTTCAATCAATCTTCAAGCAAGCCTAGCATCTTCATCAACTTTGAACTTGATCTTCAACTCTTTGTCTTCATTATGCTTCATCATCATGCTCTTCAAGTCCAAGCCCACACCCCAAGCAAGCCCAATAAGCCCATACAAACAAAATAAACCCCAAAAGGGCACACCAAACAAGCATACAATTGCAAAATATACTAAAAATATTAATATAGTAGGTAAAATTCTAATATTATTTCTAGGGGATCTATTAAACCTACCCTTAATACCCATATATGCCCCATAGCCTAACTTGTCCTAAAAAAACCCAAAAGAAATTGTTTTAATGCACCTAAGTTGTGGTTTAACCTAATTTTATACAACCTAATAGCATCTAATCAAAACTATCTTAAAAATCATCACAAAAATATGGAATTAATCCAGGGGGAACCTAAAAAATATATCTAATTACCCTAAAAATATTGACCTAAAAATCTAAAGGGAGCTACCTAAACTAAAATCTACAAATTAAGGTATCAACATAAAGAAATTAAAAAGCAATTAAAATGAAAAATATGCAAAAAATATTAAAATGCATGATATGCAAAATGTTTTTATTTGATATTTTTCTGCACAAAAAATGGAAAGTGGAGAAAAAATTCCCATGAGAAAATATTCTTTTTTCTATTTATTATGCATTTTTAAAGTTTGAGAAAATTTGGAGAAAATTAAAATGGAAAATAGATGCATGGGGTGCAAACAGAAATAAAATCCAGTTTAAATGGCGCTTGGGCCCAGACAGGGGGGTCTGAAGAGTAAAGCGCTTGGGCCCAATGTGAGTTCAGAAAAATAAATTAAAATGAAAAGAAAAAAAGAAAAACTAGCGGTGCAGATAGAAGGAAAACATAGTGTAAATCCAATTGGGCCTCAGCGTGGGGGTGGCGATAGAAACGCGCCCTGGGCCGAGCAATTAATCAAAAAACAATTGGAAAATATAAAAGAAAAATAATGGGATCACGGTGCGAATAGCAGAGGGTTTTAGTTCAAACTTGGATTTGGGCCTGAATAGGGGTGGGAACAGCAAAATTCATTAAAAGCCCAGACTTTGGTTTAAGTGGAACGCAGCGTTCCATGGTTGCTGACTTCCTTCCATTTCGTTTTTAAATCTCAACCGTTAGATCGCTTCTTCAAGTCAAATGGTCATGCGCTCATCCTGGTAGCGATTTCGTCTTCTTCCTCACGTCTAGGGTTTGCAGAAAAAACCACCATGAAACAGAATTCATGCACATATCTTCTCCTCATTCGTACGCCTTCATCTCTTGATCAATCATCACGATGTAAACACCAAACTTACTCTATTTTCCACGCTGAACACAACCATACCATTGACATACATTGAAACCCTCTCTATCGTGCAAACCGAATGCGTACCTCCATGGATCTCAAAATGTGACCAATACTTGACCTCAACCAAACTCATAATTCTTGGTATCAAAATGATTATCACGTTATACTCATCAAAACCAGCCATTAATCTAGCATTGAAACTCACTAAATCACTAGTTCTAACTCCATCAAGAATTCGTGTCCATGAATGAAACCTCTCCAATCAGTCCCAAACTCATCAAAATTGATCCCCTAATTGTCTCTAACAGCTCTATGCTAATAACTAACCCTAGCCATGCCTAGAATAGGGTGTAGGAATGATTTTGCATACCTTGCTTCTTGAAATGGTAGGTGATGAAAATCTTCAATCCAAGCCTTGTAACTCCTCAAGAATGGTCCTTAGGTGATGAATATTCCTCTGTATGCAAAAGATTTGGAGTAGCAAGCTTGTACTTCAAGATCCAATGAGATTTGATTCCTTGCAAGTTCAATGTGAATACCTTCAAACCTTCATCAATGGAGCTTCACTCTGGTATGAACACACTCAGGAATGTTTATGGAGATGATTTGTGAAGAGAAATGGGATAGCAATGAAGAAAAATCAAGAGATTCAATGTAATTTGCAATTGAGGGATTTTGATATCACACTTTCTTCTCTACCACAATCAACACCAACCCTTCACCAATGCAAGCTGCATTCAATATATAGAGAGGTTTAGAAAAGTCTAGAACCTCCTAGAATCATCAAGTAAGAACTTGAAGATTTCATGATATGGTAATTTGCATTTTCATTTCTCCTTATATGATATCTCATGCCAAATTCCTCATAATCCTTGTAACCAACTTGAATTTGTCCCCACATGATATTTTGGATCAGTTACAATGCATATCTTCCTTGTGTAGCAAGCTTTTCCTTGTTTTGGTTTGGTACCCCATTATGCAAGTAATCAAATTACAAAGCAACCATATGATGAAAGCCTCAAATAAAATTTTTGGCTGAACCATTGTTCTTAGAATGTAATTTGGAGTCAAAATGACCTATTGCATGACATGGTTTGGACTTGTAACTTGGGATTTATGATTTTCAACTTCACTTGAATTAACTTATGCCTCATTTTTAGGCCATTTTTATCACTTTTTGATATGAGCCTTTCCAACATCTCATGACCTACCTAATAGCCTTAAAACATCATTCTAAGCAAGTTTGATGTTGAATATTTTTTCATTTGAAGCTTGGAAGTAGGAGATATGGCCTTTTGCTTGAAATGACTTATAACCTCCAAATGACCAAAATGCCCTTGGCTTATCAAGATCATAAGTAGAGCTCCACAAATCATATTGAGGCATACCATACCTTTCTAGAAAGCTAAGATCATGAGGAAAAACTTTCATGTTGGCCAAAAATCCAACTGAAAATTCCTTGAGGGGCAAACGTTGCTTGGAAGTCAAGTAACTTTCATAGACAAATTTCAGATGCCTCTGAGGACCTGTAACTTGCAAGAACCATAACTTGAGTTATATAAATCTCCTTGATGCCTTCCAACACTCAAATTAAAGGTCTTGAGATACTATAAAAGTTTCATGTTGGCCAAGGATCCATTTGAGACTTGCATTTTGAATTACGTTGCTTGGAAGTTTGACCTAAACTAGGGGATTTTACTCAGAAACCCTAATTCAGAAACTTCTCTTCTTCTTGATTTCTTTTGATTTCTCCTTGGCACAACACCACATCCATATCCACATATCAAATGATGAACCCCACATCCTCCAAATAGGCCTTGATGCTCTCAATCAAGCATTTGACTTAGGGTTGACCCAGATGACACCCTAGTTGACTGTCTTCAACTGTAGCTCTTGCAACCACATCAATGACTTGTATCACTCTCAAAATGACCCTCTAGGTCTTCCATGATGCCTATATACATTCCATGCCCTTAAACTTCACAAAGCTTCAATTTCTTTCTTGGTGATCTGAATAGGCTTGAATCTTGATAAGAGCCTCTTGAATACATTCCTTGAGATAAAAAATAGCACTTGATCCCTTGGCAGATAACTTGTTATGCTATGCTATGCAAATGATTAGACTATGTACATGACTTTTTATGCAAATGACAATGCAATTGAAACATAAACCAAGTGATGTAGGTTGAGCAAATTTTAGGGTGCAACAATTACGAGTACCGGTTGAGAAAAATCCACAAGCCAACCAGTGTCAAACACTTGTCTCTACACTTTTGTATTTTTGAATTATCGTTGTCATTGTCTAAAAATCTTTCTCATTATATTCGTCAAGGTATTCCTATAATCATTAATATCAAAATGTCATAGATCCTAAGGTTTGTGTCCATGGGGAGACGTTTAAGCGCTCCCAGCGTGATGAGCTAGGCCCTCCACGACGGAGAGATGGATTGAGCCGACACAGTGTGATGAGCGGGACAGAGCAATATATATATATATATATATATATATATATATATATATATATATATATATATATATATATATATATATATATATATATATATATATATATATATATATATATATATATATATATATATATATATATATATATATATATATATATATATATATATATATATATATATATATATATATATATATATATATATATATATATATATATATATATATATATATATATATATATATATATATATATATATATATATATATATATATATATATATATATATATATATATATATATATATATATATAAGAGTCTTAATCGGTGGAGTAAGTAAATAAAATAATTAATTATTTAATTGAATATGTGCTTAAATATATGTGGATGTCAAGATAATCCATTTCGAAATAACGAGAATTTTAAATGATTATCATTCTATGTATAGGTTATGATCTCAAATATATAATTCTATAAGAAAATTATCTCTTTTTCTCCCTATTCGAAGAGTTTTCAAGACATTCCGAGTACCGGTTGAGAAAAATCCACAAGCCAACCAGTGTCAAACACTTGTCTCTATACTTTTGTATTTTAGAATTATCGTTGTCATTGTCTAAAAATCTTTCTCATTATATTCGTCAAGGTATTCCTATAATCATTAATATCAAAATGTCATAGATCCTAAGGTTTGTGTCCATGGGGAGACGCTTAAGCGCTCCCAGTGTGATGAGTGATCAGTGATATTTATGCACTTTCTCCTATATTTTTACTTAGGCATTTCTTTACTTTATCTTGATTATTTTTATGTTTTATATTGTTTTTATATTTTATTTTATTTTTGGCTTTATTTGATTTCCGCACTTATTTTTCAGCTTTAGCAGTCTGCACGGAAACGATCATAACTGGAGTTCCGGAAATCTGTTTGAGGCGTTCTAAAAATCGCCGAAAGGAAAGAGAGAGAGCTACGAATTTCGTGTTGGAGTCGAAGTCAGATTCAGAGCCCAAAATTCTAGAATTCCGTTTGAAGTTACTGCATTAGAATTTTATTTTAGTGTTGGGTCATGTATTGGGCCTGGGATATGTTTTCGACCCAGTTAGGTTATGACCCGAATTTGCTTTCCTTTTAAAGGAAAAATACTCGTGTTACTGTTCACCTAGTTACATTTTCACAAAAAATACATTCGCAGCTTTGAGAGAACCATGGAGAGTTAATTCCTTAGAGTCATTCTGCTGTAATCGCGTTCCAACGCTTTGAGGTTTTTACTTTATCAATCTAATTCGTTTCTCTTTCATCATTATTCTATGAATTGCATTTGCTTAATCTGTTAGTTTATAGAATTGTTTTTATTAAATTCGTATGATTCGCGTTTGCTTAATCTATGAATTGCATTTGCTTAATCTAATTCGTTTCTCTTTCAACATTACGTCGCTTTGTCGTTAATTCGCGTTTATAATTCGTGTTTGCTTAACTCACGAAAACTTAATCCGTTTGCTTAATTTGGAATATAGGATTGTTAATCTAGTTTATGTCTTTTGCGCTTGCTAATTGACATAGGAATCGAATAGAGATCGATATCGCTTAGGAAATTGGTAAGGTAGAAACCCGTGATAAGCCGGAACCGAAAACAGTAGATTGACTTATTTTGATAATCACTTATATTAACCGCTTAATTGCATTTTCTTTATTTATCCGATCAGAAACCAAACCAACTCCCCTCCCCCTCCATTTCGAATTTGGTAGATTAATCACATAAAAGAATCCTTGAGACGATATCTGAGTTGAATTGTCGTTGTATTATGTTTTCATCAAAAACACTCGTTCTGATCCGCACGCGACAACTGATCAATGAGCTAGGCCGTCCACGATGGATAGATGGATTGGGCCGACCCTGTGTGAAGAGCGGGACAGAGCAGTATATATATATATATATATATATATATATATATATATATATATATATATATATATATATATATATATATATATATATATATATATATATATATATATATATATATATATATATATATATATATATATATATATATATATATATATAAGAGTCTTAATCGGTTGATTAAGTAAATAAAATAATTAATTATATTTAATAATTAATTATTTAATTGAATATGTGCTTAAATATAAGTGGATGTCAAGATAATCCATTTCGAAATAATAAGAACTCTAAATAATTATCATTCTATATATAGGCTATGATCTCAAATATATCATGCTATAAGAAGATTATCTCTTTTTATCCCCATTCGAAGAGTTTTCAAGACATTACTAGTACCAGTTGAGAAAAATCGACAAGGCAACTAGTGTCAAACACTTGTGTGTACACTTTTGTATTTTAGAATTATCGTTGTCATTGTCTAAAAATCTTTCTCATTATATTCGTCAAGGTATTTCTATAATCATTAATATCAAAATGTCATAGATCTTAAGGTTTGTGTCCATGGGGAGTCGTTTAAGAGCTCCAGCGTGATGAGTGATCAGTGCATATTTATGCACTTTCTCCTATATTTTTACTTAGGCATTTCTTTAGTTTATCTTGATTATTTTTATGTTTTATTTTTTTTTTAATATTTTATTTTATTTTTGGCTTAATTTGATTTCCGCACTTATTTTTCAGCTTTAGCAGTCTGCACGGAAACGACCATAACTGGAGTTCCGGAAATCCGTTTGAGACGTTCTAAAAATCGTCGGAAAGCTAAGAGAGAGAGCTACGACTTTCGTGTTGGAGTCGATGTCAGATTCGGAGCCCAAAATTCCAGAATTCCGTTTAAAGTTACTGCATTAGAATTTTATTTTAGTGTTGGGTCATGTATTGGGCCTGGGTTATGTTTTCGACCCAGTTGGGTTATGACCCGAATTTGCTTTTTTTTTAAAGGAAAAATACTCGTGTTAATGTTCAGCTAGTTACATTTTCACGAAAAATACATTCGGAGCTTTGAGAGAACCATGGAGAGCTAATTCCTTAGAGTCATTCTGCTGTAATCGCGTTCCAACGCTTTGAGGTTTTTACTTTATCAATCTAATTCGTTTCTCTTTCAACATTATTCTATGAATTGCTTTTGCTTAATCTGTTAGTTAATTGAATTGTTTTGATTAAATTCGTATGAATGCATCCTTAGCTTTATTCGCTGTTACGTCGCTTTGTCGTTAATTCGCGTTTATATTTCGTGTTTGCTTAATTCACGAAAACTTAATCCGTTTGCTTAATTTGGAATATAGGATTGGCAATCTAGTTTATGTCTTTTGCGCTTGTTAATTGACATAGGAATTGAATTGAGATCGAAATTGCATAGGAAATTGGTAAGGTAGAAACCCGTGATAAGCCAGAACCGAAAACAGTAGATTGAGCTTATTTTGATAATCACTTATTTTAACCGCTTAATTTCATTTTCTTTATTTATCCGATCGGAAACCAAACCAACTCCCCCTCCATTTAGAATTTGGTAGATTAATCACATAAAATAATCCTTGAGACGATATCCGAGTTGAATTGTCGCTGTATTACGTTTTCATCAAAAACACTCGTTTTTGATCCGTGCGCGACAACTGACTAATGAGCTAGGCCCTCCACGACGGAGAGATGGATTGGGCTGACCCCGTGTGATGACCGGGACAGAGCAGTTATATATATTATATTATATATATAATATATATATATATACTATATATATATATATACTATATATATATATATATATACTATATATATATATATATATATACTATATATATATATATATATATATATATATATATATATATATATATATATATATATATATATTATATATATATATATATATATATATATATATATATATAGATATATATTATATATATATATATATATATATATATATATACAGAATCTTAATTGGTTGAGTAAGTAAATAAAATAATTAATTATATTTAATAATTAATTATTTAATTGAATATGTGCTTAAATATAAGTGGATGTCAAGATAATCCATTTCGAAATAACGAGAATTTTAAATGATTATCATTCTATATATAGGCTATGATTTCAAATATATAATGCTATAAGAAAATTATCTCTTTTTCTCCCCATTCGAAGAGTTTTCAAGACATTCCGAGTACCGG
>OZ012736.1:135696088-135723852 GCA_963859935.3 Lathyrus sativus | reverse complement strand
TAGCTCATTGATCAGTTGTCGCGCGCGGATCAAAACGAGTGTTTTGATGAAAACGTAATACAGCGACAATTTAACTCGGATATCATCTCAAGCATTCTTTTATGTGATTAATCTACCAAATTCAAAATGGAGGGTGAGTTGGTTTGATTTCTGATCGGATAAATAAAGAAAATGCAATTACGCGGTTAAAATAAGTGATTATCAAAATAAGTCAATCTACTATTTTCGGTTCCGGCTTATCACGGGTTTCTACCTTACTAATTTCCTAAGCGATTTCGATCTCTATTCGATTCCTATGTCAATTAACAAGCGCAAAAGACATAAACTAGATTAACAATCCAATATTCCAAATTAAGCAAACGGATTAAGTTTTCGTGAATTAAGCAAACACGAATTATAAACGCGAATTAACGAAAAAGCGACGTAACGGCGAATAAAAGCTAAGGATGCAATCATACGAATTTAATCAAAACAATTCTATAAACTAACAGATTAAGCAAAAGCAATTCATAGAATAGTGTTGAAAGAGAAACGAATTAGATTGATAAAGTAAAACCCTCAAAGCGTTGGAACGCGATTACAGCAGAATGACTCTAAGGAATTAGCTCTCCATGGTTCTCTCAAAGCTCCCAATGTATTTTTCGTGAAAATGTAACTAGGTGAACAGTAACACGAGTATTTTTCCTTTAAAAAGAAAGCAAATTCGGGTCATAACCCAACTGGGTCGAAAACATAACCCAGGCCCAATACATGACCCAACACTAAACTAAAATTCTAATGCAGTAACTTCAAACAGAATTCTGAAATTTTATGCTCCGAATCTGACTTCGACTCCAACCCGAAAGTCGTAAATCTCTCTCTTAGCTTTCCGGCGATTTTTAGAACGCCTCAAACGGATTTCCGGAACTCTAGTTATGATCGTTTCCGTGCAGACTGCTAAAGCTGAAAAATAAGTGCGGAAATCAAATTAAGCCAAAAATAAAATAAAATATGAAAACAAAATAAAACATAAAAATAATCAAGATAAAGTAAAGAAATGCCTAAGTAAAAATATAGGAGAAAGTGCATAAATATGCACTGATCACTCATCACGCTGGGAGCGCTTAAGCGTCTCCCCATGGACACAAACCGTAGGATCTATGACATTTTGATATTAATGATAATAGGAATACCTTGAAGAATATAATGAGAAAGATTTTTAGACAATGACAACGATAAGTCTAAAATATAAAAAGTGTAGAGACAAGTGTTTGACACTTGTTGGCTTGTGGATTTTTCTCAACCGGTACTCGTAATGTCTTGAAAACTCTTCGAATGGGGATAAAAAGAGATAATCTTCTTATAGGATGATATATTTGAGATCATAGCCTATATATAGAATGATAATCATTTAGAATTCTCATTATTTTGAAATGGATTATCTTGACATCCACTTATATTTAAGGACATATTCAATTAAATAATTAATTATTAAATATAATTAATTATTTTATTTACTTACTCAACCGATTAAGATTCTTATATATATATATATATATATATATATATATATATATATATATATATATATATATATATATATATATACTATATATATATATATATATATATATATATATATATATATATATATATATATATATATATATATATATATATATATATATATATATATATATATATATATATATATATATATATATATATATATATATATATATAATATATATATATATATATATATATATATATATATATATATATATATATATATATATATATATATATATATATATATATATATATATATATATATATATTATATATATATATATATATATATATATATATATATATATATATATATAATATATATATATATATATATATATATATATATATATATATATATATATATATATATATATATAATATATATATATATATATATATATATATATATATATATATATATATATATATATATATATATATATATATATATATATATATATATATATTGCTCTGTCCCGCTCATCACACGGGGTCGGCCCAATCTATCTCTCCGTCGGTGGAGGGCCTAGCTCATTGATCAGTTGTCGCGCGCAGATCAAAACGAGTGTTTTTGATGAAAACGTAATACAACGAAAATTCAACTCAGATATCTTCTCAAGGATTCTTTTATGTGATTAATCTACCAAATTCGAAATGGAGGGGGAGTTGGTTTGGTTTCTGATCGGATAAATAAAGAAAATGCAATTAAGCGGTTAAAATAAGTGATTATCAAAATAAGTCAATCTACTGTTTTCGGTTCCGGCATATCACGGGTTTCTACCTTACCAATTTCCTAAGCGATTTCGATCTCTATTCGATTCCTATGTCAATTAACAAGCGGAAAAGACATAAACTAGATTAACAATCCTATATTCCAAATTAAGCAAACAGATTAAGTTTTCGTGAATTAAGCAAACACGAATTATAAATGCGAATTAACGACAAAGCGACGTAACGACGAATAAAAGCTAAGGATGCAATCATACGAATTTAATCAAAACAATTCTATAAACTAACAGATTAAGCAAAAGCAATTCATAGAATAGTGTTTAAAGAGAAACGAATTAGATTGATAAAGTAAAAACCTCAAAGCGTTGGAACGCGATTACAGCAGTATGACTCTAAGGAATTAGCTCTCCATGGTTCTCTCAAAGCTCCGAATGTATTTTTCATGAAAATGTAACTAGGTGAACAGTAACACGAGTATTTTTCCTTTAAAAAGAAAGCAAATTCGGGTCATAACCCAACTGGGTCGAAAACATAACCCAGGCCCAATACATGACCCAACACTAAAATAAAATTTTAATGCAGTAACTTCAAACGGAATTCTGGTATTTTAGGCCCCTAATCTGACTTCGACTCCACCATGAAAGTCGTAGCTCTCTCTCTTAGCTTTCCGGCGATTTTTAGAACGCCTCAAACGGATTTCCGGAACTCCAGTTATGATCGTTTCCGTGCAGACTGCTAAAGCTGAAAAATAAGTGCGGAAATCAAATTAAGCCAAAAATAAAATAAAATATAAAAACAAAATAAAACATAAAAATAATCAAGATAAAGTAAAGAAATGCCTAAGTAAAAATATAGGAGCAAGTGCATAAATATGCACTGATCACTCATCACGCTGGGAGCGCTTAAGCGTCTCCCCATTGACACAAACTTTAGGATCTATGACATTTTGATATTAATGATTATAGGAATACCTTAACGAATATAATGAGAAAGATTTTTAGACAATAACAACGATAATTCTAAAATACAAAAGTGTACAGACATGTGTATGACACTGGTTGGCTTGTGGATTTTTCTCAACCGGTACTCGTAATGTCTTGAAAACTCTTCGAATGGGGATGAAAAGAGATAATCTTCTTATAGGATGATATATTTGAGATCATAGCCTATATATAGAATGATAATCATTTAGAATTCTCATTATTTCGAAATGGATTATCTTGACATCCACTTATATTTAAGCACATATTCAATTAAATAATTAATTATTAAATATAATTAATTATTTTATTTACTTACTCAACCGATTAAGATTCTTATATATATATATATATATATATATATATATATATATATATATATATATATATATATATATATATATATATATATATATATATATATATATATATATATATATATATATATAATATATATATATATATATATATATATATATATATATATATATATATATATATATATATATATATATATATATATATATATATATATATATATATATATATTATATATATATATATATATATATATATATATATATATATATATATATATATATATATATATATATATATATATATATATATATATATATATATATATATATATATATATATATATATATATATATATATATATATATATATAATATATATATATTATATATATATATATATATATATATATATATATATATATATATATATATATATATATATATATATATATATATATATATATATATATATATATATATATATATATATATATATATATAATATATATATATATATATATATATATATATATATATATATATATATATATATATATATATATATATAATATATATATATATATATATATATATATATATATATATATATATATATATATATATATATATATATATATATATATATATATATATATATATATATATATATATATATATATATATATATATATATATATATATATATATATATATATATATATATATATATATATATATATATATATATATATATATATATATATATATATATATATATATATATATATATATATATATATGATATATATATATATATATATATATTGTTGCACCCTAAAATTTGACCAACCGATTCCCCTATCTGACTCGTGGTTTTAATTCATATTCGCAAATCAGGCGCATGATATTTGTGTGCAAACAGAGGATATCAGGGTTACATCTTGATTTTTGTCTATCAGATACGGCAGATCCAGTCCAGATCATCAGGGTTTTATTTTCGGGAAATTGTGCGCTCCTCAGTGATTTTCAGCTTGCACAGTGATTTTGGGGATATTCTGATGCCCGGGGTTCTCTGTTCGATTCGATCTGGTCTCGTGCGCTCTTTTATGGTGGTCATTTGCATTTGTCTGCATTTTTAGGGTTTTATAGATTTTTCTGGATTTTAAATAGATTTTTAGATATTTTTAATAGTGTAATTCTCTTTTTAGAATTTTATATAGATTTTAAAATAGGTTTAATAGTAGTTTAATCATTTTTAGGATATATTAGATTTTAAATTTGTTTTTAATTGTTTTAGATAATATAGAAAATATTATAGATTTTTCTTTTATGTTAATATAGTTTTAATAGAAAAAATATCTTTTAATAGATTTTTCTTATTAGTTTTAAATAGATTTACTAGTTTTAAATAATATTAGAGATTAAATAGAGTTAATTAGATTTTTAATCACTTTTTAGAGTTTAATTAGGTTAATTGAATTCATTTAGATTTAATTAGGATTTAATCTTTTAATAGGGGTTATTAAAGTTTTATTAGATTGTAATCTTTTTTTTTAGAGTTAATTAGGACTTAGTTAGTTAATTAGGTCATCATTAGTCATTAGTTTAATTAGTTTTGATAGGACTTAATCAGGTTTTAATTTTTTTTCATGCTAATTGGTTTTAGTCAGTTTTTGTGGTTTATTGCAGCTTAATTCGTGGGCCCAGGAAAGCAGTGTTGGGAAGCCCACTTCATATCAGTCCAAATGCATTTTTTTTTGTGCAGTTTTTGGCCAGAAGCATGCCACTTGTCAATATATAAGCTGTCCCACGCGTCCCACTCTGGGGACCCCACCTCACAACTCAGACTCCCTCACACTCTCACACGCGTCCCACTCAGAACCATCACTCCCTCTCTCTGCCACGCCCCAGGACACGCGTCCTGCAGGCAGAAGTTCCCTTCACCACTTGTCACCACCACAGCTAGTCACCGGAGCCTCGCCGGGACCTCGTCGTCGGGCATGCAGACGCCCTGAGCCACCGTCCAACCGTCTCCGGCCACCATCTTCTTCGCCGGAAACCCCAAATACCAGAAATCTCCAGAAATCCATTTTTTTTTTCTCCGATCGTCTCCGATCCCCTCCGTCCCCCTTCATCTTCTCCTCGCCGGAAAACCCAACCCTCGCCGGAAACTTCATACGCTTTTTCCAGAACACGTTCATCCATCTTCATCGTTCTTCAAGAAGTTTCCCAGAACATCACCAAACATTCGTCATCTGGAATTTCCAGGGACCTCCATCAACCAACTAACATCAACGATCTTCACAGAAGATCCTCGTGGTTCATCCTCCATCAACCAACGAACATCAAAGATCTTCTGAAGATCTTCCTCAGAACATTTACGCCACTCAAAGGATCTTCAAGATCCATCTGCTTCAGAATCATCGTCTTCGTCAGTTCTTGAAGTCCTCATCCCAGATCTTCGTAGAACTCGTTGAGTTCTTCGCTAATTTGTCCAAGAGAATTCGAACGAGCTTCAACGCGTGCTTCAGGGCCTCCGCGAGCTCCTTCAACAGTCAGGAAGACGTCAAGATCTTCCTCCCTCGTGGTGATTTTCGTTGAGCCTTCAAAGGATCCCAGCAACGTCGTCGTCTCAGGTTTGTCCATTCTCATAATCGCCATTAATGTTCATAGCATAAGGTTTCTTGTTTTGAGAAGTAAGGTTCTAGGGTTGATTTGTAAAAGTGTGAGATGTGTGAAGTTTGTTTGGGTTCTTTTTTCTGGAATTGGGTTGCAGAGAGAGTGAGGAAGAGGAGAGGACGACGGCTAGGGTTTTGGTTGGGAGTGGTGAACAGTGATCCGAGGCATGGAGAGGGAGATTAGTTTTGTTAGGGTTAATTGGGTTAGGGTTAGGTTTGGGCCAAGCCCAAACGTGTTTGCTGAGAGAGCAACCCCTGTTTACTCATTCAACCCCCCCCCCCCCCCCTTTGGGAAAGAGGCAGAATGATATTGATTTGGGCCTTAGGCCCTAATGCTATCCACACCCCCCTCGTCTCAGCCCAATGAGAGTTAACGTGAAAAGCCTGCTAGCTGCACCCCCCCAGGCGTTTTTTTTATTTTTATTTTGTAGCTGGTTTCTGGTAGTGCTGGGCTTAGGCCCTGAGTGTTTTTCGCACCCCCCCAGGATCAGGGCCCAATGCAATAATAACTGAGAAGCATTACTTTCAGCACCCCTCCCCTTTTCTTTTCAATTTTGTTTTTTTTATTTCTTTTACTATTTTCTTGCATATTGAAAAAATTCATAATAAAATGAAAATGATTGATTTTTAAGTTCTTCTTTTTTCTACCATTTCATGAAAATGTCTAGAAAATTGTATAAAAATAAAAATGTCATTTTATTTTTGTTTGCTATTTTTGGCATGTTTTTCCATTTAACTGCTTTTTTAATATTTTTTAGTGCATGCATATTATTAGAAAATTCATAAAAAATAGTAGGTTTAGTCAAATAATTCCGTTCTTTTTTCTGTAGACTCGTAATTCAATGTAGAATTTTATAGTGCTAAAACATTAGCTTAATCATGCATTTTCAGTCTAATTGCATTTTTTGTATTGCTTTGATATTGAATAATTGGTTTGTGGATATGTCTGCTTTGTTAATTTTGGTTCTTTCATCTGGTATTGAGTTCTGCTATGATTTTTTAGTATGTTGTGCTAGAGCCATGTAGGTTTCCCATAGGTTTTTGATAGATTTTTGTAGGATGTTCTGATACTGTTTTAGTTTGAGCTTGAGGATAGGAGAAGCCTTGATGGCTTCTGACTTTGAAGTTCAACTGTGGTTGAACTTCAGAGGTAGTTTCTTGTGGTTTGAGGACCTGTGGGTTCTTCTTGAAGATGGGAGCTGGTTGAAGTCCTGTTGGAGCTTGCAAGGATGCAGTGGATTGAAGACCTAGTCTAGAAGCTTGTTCCCTGTTTGTGAGGTTCGAGATCCTGAAGTTTGAAGGGAGTTTATGGTACTTTCCTGAGGAAGGCACTATGAATGACTTTCATTCTTTCTTCTCACCTCTTTCGTAAGTATCCAATGATGTTGGAGCCAACTTGTGAGTTTAATTTCTCCTGAGGAGGGATGTAAACTGATCACATGTTGTTGAGCCACATGGGATACGATTCCTAAGTGGAAGCCTCCTAGTACTTTCCTGAGGAAGGTCCTAGGGGTCTATTCACTTAGTTCCATTAGTTTATCTAGAATTTCTCAAGTATCCAGTGATGTTGGAGCCAACTTGTGAGTTTAATTTCTCCTGAGGAGGAATGTAAACTGATCACAGTTGTTGAGCCACGTAGGATACGATTCCTAAGTGTCAGCCTCCTAGTACTTTCCTGAGGAAGGTCCTATGGGTCTGTTCACTTAGTTCCCTTAGTGCATATAGGTTTTCTTAAATATCCAATGATGCCGGAGCCTTCATGTGAGTTTAATTTCTCCTGAGGAGGAATGTAAACTGATCACAGTTGTCGAGCCGCGTAGGATATGACTCCTGAGTAGTAACCTCCTGGTACTTTCCTGAGGAAGGCACTATGAGTTTGTCTGCTTAGCTCCCTTTCTTTGGTAAGCTTGTTCTGAAGCTTGGAGACTGGGATTGATTCCTTTTGCTTAAAGGTTTTGATTAGAGTTTGCTTAGATATTTGCTTAAGGTGTTGCATAGGGTTTTGTTTAGAGATAGATTAGGAGTTTGCTTCAGTGTTGTTAGGGGCCTTGCCCAGGAGTAGTTTCTTGTTTTGAGGATAGAGGTTTGTCAGGTTAGCTAGCCTCCTCTTCGTATTGTTTGACTTGTATGGTGTTGTGATTGCATTAGACTTAGGTATTCATCTAGATAGTTCTGAGTAGGTGCATCTTAGAAGTAGATTTTGTGTGCATGAGAAGTTGAGGTGGTCCTCCTTCTGCTTGTTTGTTATTGAGTGGCTTTGCTTGTTGGTATTTGGTAGAGCTGAGCTCCCTTGCCTTTGTGGTTTGCGGCCTTTGCGTCTTGTTTGTTTAGTTGCTGCATTCATGCATATTTTCAGTATTCCTTTACTTAGTAGTTAATTCTTGTTTGCCGTTTAAGTCCTGTTGCCATGATCCCTTAGGAGCTCTGACTTCTCCGCTGCGGAGTCGTTATGATAGACATTAGGATGGTCAACCAGGTGTGATAGCAATAGGTAGATTCCCCTTTTCTTCAGCTATAGTTTTAGGGTGTCTTTTCCCTTTCCTTTCAGTAGTAGCTTTTGAGTAGCTTGATCCGTAGTTAGCCGAACTACAGCTGCTCTGATTCCTCGTACCAGACGAAGATATGTAGGCATAGGATGCGATATCCTAGCGAGCACACTAACAACTAATCTTTGTTCTCTCGCGGCTGTGCGATCGAGACTTTCCCGCTGACGACTAATTGTTATCCTTTTCCCTTGCCCGAGTGCATTTGAGACCAGATCGTAGTTGTAGGTTCCCGAACCTTTGAGACCAGTTTGTTTTCTCACTGCTGTGTGAGAGCCCCCTATTTAGCCGTAGTCAGTCGAACTACGTTTGCTCTGATCTTCCATGCCGTGTGGAAGTACGTAGGCACAGGACGCGATGTCCTGGCGAGCAACCTTTCCCCCGTTTAGTCGTAGGTAGTCGAACTACGTTGACTCTGACTTTCCCATTGCACGAGGGAATACGTAGGCCCAGAACACCGTATGTTCTGTCGAGTCCTGTCCTTTTATTTTCTTTTCAGACCGACCATTAGCGTAGATAGATAAATCACCCTTTTCCTTATAAACACCAAGCGTGGATCCCATCGAGTACGATGGACGTGAGGGGTGCTAATACCTTCCCCTTGCGTAACCGACTCCCGAATCCAGGTTTTGGTTTCGATGACCATACCTTTTCCCGTCTTTGCGAGGTTTACTTCGAGCGTTTCCTTTCCCGCTCTGAGGGATAAATAACGCACGGTGGCGACTCTCCTGTCAAGCCGGCGCCGATTTTCGCAGTAGCGACAGCTGGCGACTCTGCTGGGGACATTATAGCATCTAGGGACTTTTCCCATCCCTTATGCTGGGACCGTTTCCCATCCCCTACGCGAGTCAATCCTAGCGCTTGGATGTTTATTTGTTGGGTGTTGTGCATATGCGTTTTACTTTCCTGCACTTTACTTTCTTGCACCTTTACCTTTCAGCATTTATTTTCCAGCATTATATTATTGTGATTATTGCTGTGGGCAAGGGAGGTTACTGTGAGTGAAAAGCCGGACCTGGGCTTGAGTATGCACCTAGATATAGTTGTGGAGAGTAGTAGACGAACCTGTCTGCTGAGCAGGCACAGTTCCCTACGAAATCTACGCTCAGACGAGATTCTCGCAGAGGTGCTCCTTTCCGGTCCTGAGGATCTGAGGGGAGTCCAGACGTGAGGATTGTCGACTCTAGGGACCGATCATTTGGAAGTCAGCTAAGTGAGGCCTCTTCATGACTTGATGATGCCACTCCTTCTGGGAATCGTATCGTCATTCATGAAAGTCTGTGACGCTGATAACCGCATAGGATGCCGTACCTTTGTCCGTGGATTAGGTCTATCATACCTGTGAGAGGGATTGGGTTATTGCAGGAAAACTGGCCTTCAGAAACCATGATTCAGTAGTTATCAGACGGTGTTCTTGATTCATCTCCAGGTGCGTTGTTTGGATCAAATGGGTTTCTTATCTGAGGGTGATACTATTATCAGATGGTTTTCTCGTCAGATACAGAGGTTCAGATGGATTTCTTACCAGGGGATTGATATTTTGAGTATCAGATGATAGTTAGTGTCATGAGGTTCTGGTGCTCGTGTTGGTTTTCTGTTCTTGATCACAGAGATATTCCTCTTCAGGCTACAGCATAGCCCCTGTGTTCACAGATTGCATTATTTATCATATTGCATCATTGCATTACCATCTTGCATTCAACTAACGTGTGTGTGTTGCAGGTACATATTTTCCCTTCCTGTTCTGGTGTCTGTTCCTAGCGAGACATGGAAACCCTGAAGAGAGTATTGCCCTACAAGTTTCCGTCGCCGGATATCAGTCTATTGTTAGAGTTGATTGCTATTGCTAAGAAGAGGGTAATGGGTGACTTCAGAAAGAGATATGGGAGGATTCTGACCTATGTTTATCAGCCATCAGCCTACGAGACCAGCGGCATCTATACTCTGTTATAGTTTTATGACGCGGAGCTCAGGTGTTTTGTATTTCCCGACTTTGTTTTGGCTCCTACCCTGGAGGAGTATTCTGCACTTCTGGATATACCGATCCGCGAGCAGATGCCTTTCTATCGTACGGACGCTGAGCCTAAGCTGGCTGAGCTTTCTGCCATCCTGTGCTTGAAAGAGTCTGAGCTGTCTAGGAAGATGATCAGAAGAGGAGACGTATGGGGATTTCCGTTGGATGTCTTGGTAGAGAAGGCTCGGGAATATGCCCAGAAGGGTAGCTGGGGTGTTTTTGACGTCATCCTTGCTGTATGTGTATATGGCATCGTGTTGTTCCCGAACATTCCTGATTTTGTTGACTCTGATGCCTTCTATATTTTGGCTGCGAAGAACCTAGTTCCTACTTTGCTGGGAGATATCCACCACTCTACCCACTACCAGAACGAAAAGCGGCGAGGAAGGAATGTGTCTTGTTGTGTACCTCTCCTGTGCAGGTGGTTCACCAGTCATATGCCTAAGTCAGGCCCTTTTGTCACCTCTCTTGATTCTCTAGGATGGCCCGAGCGTTTGATGGGATTGACTGCCGAGAATGTTGTATGGGTCAACGAAGAGGTATTCGGAGTTGAGGTTATACTCAGGTGCGAAGGATTCCCGAATGTTCCTTTAGTGGGAAGGAAGGGGTGTGTCAACTACAACCCTTCCTTATTGATCAGGCAATTCGGGTATGTACCTCAAGGAGCGCCAAAGCCCGAGGAGATACAGGAATCTCTGTATCTCACCGGGGCAATAGGGAAAGAGATGCTGACCAAACTTGAGAAAGCCTGGAAGAACTTGCACAAGAGAGGAAAGCCTTCAGGTAGCAGAGGGGATACTCGAGTTCCTGGCCCGTATATGGAATGGATTCGTGAGCGAGCTGTGAAATTCCTTATGCCTTATCCAGCGGTTCAGCCATTGCATCCTTCTCCGGTGGAGGAGCCTACCACTGTGGATATGCAGGTATTCAAGCAGCTGATGGCGGAGAAAGAAGAGCTAGCAAAGGCTAAAGAGGCTCTAGAGCAGGAGAATGCCCAGCTTCGTCATGAAAAGATTGAAACAGGATATTTTTCTAAGCAACATGCTGAAACTCTGAAACATCTAAAGACTACGTTATTGGAATTGACTGAAACCAAGAAGCGTCTGGAGTTAGATGTAGACTCAGTTAGTAGTGTGTTGGCCACTAAGAAGCAAGAGCTGGAAAGGGCCTACACGAAGCTAGCCAAGTTCAGAGAACACTGGGATCTCACTATGACCAAGCGCAAAGAGCGGGAAGAAGAGTTGAAGACACGGGTAGCTCAGTTAGAAGAACAGGTCAAAGTGAAGACTGAAGAGCTTGAAGAAGAAGCCTGCCGCCGATACGAGGCCGAACGCAAGCTGACAGATGCCGTGAAGAATTTGGAAGATCTCCAGCATAGAGCAGATGCCAAGAGACCCAAACCTGGGGGTGGCGCCAATGATAAGGCTTGGGAAGACTTTGTCAGAGACATCCAGGGGACGGTCAGGAAGAGGGATCAGCTGATAGAAGGTTTGATTTATCGACCGGATCACGCAGAGACGAAGAAGATGGTCGAAGACTTCCGCAACCGTACCCGCATTTGATTTCTCTCTTGTATTCTGTTGTGTTGAGATCACCACCAGGCATGTTGGCTGGGATCCTTCTTTATCATATCAGCTGTATGGAGCATAGTTATGTAACCTCTTGACAAGACTGATATTCTAATAAATATATGAGGGTTTTTTCCAAATATTGTCTTTATGGTTTATCTCGTCTTGCCACCACTGACACTGGAATTGGAGGGGAAGTATCTCCAATGCACACATGCACGTTAGCATTTTTGTATTTCTGTTTGCATAAATCATGTTGCATAGCATTTCTCTAGCATGTCAGAGCACTTATCCAGCCTTTGTTTTCACCAGAGGGTGATTCTCGGGGATTGTTTGAGGCAAGAGTGGAGTGTCGAAGACGACCAGCGGGCTGAAGCAGATTTGAGCAGAATCAAGCAGTGTAGTCAGTTACAGGTAATCGATAGCTATGTCTGAAGGCAATTTCCAGGCTCCTAACGCCTTGACAAGGTTTACTATGGCGTCCAACCATCAGTATGATTCTACGGAAGGCTTCCCGCAAGCAAACAACGTTACTGCAGACCAAGTTGTGCAGCCTACGGATGAGAACCGAGATCGACATGAGCAGTTCGTTGCCCGAAATGAACGTTATCCTCCTGTTAACAATCAAAGTGTTGCTTTCCCTGTGATGAATTACCGGAGAGATATTCCAATGGCCGGGATGGTAGATCCAAGAGCTCATGAGCAGGTTAGAAGACTCCGAGCATTGGAAGAAGGTATAAAAGCCTTAGAAGCGAAAGATGCCGTTAACCTGGATGTTGTAGACATGTGTCTGGTTCCTGATCTGGTATTGCCTTACAAGTTCAAAGTGCCGGAATTTGAGAAATACACGGGAGATAGCTGTCCAAAGCTGCATTTGATGATGTTCTGTCGAAGGATGACTTCGTTTGTGCGAAATGACCAACTAATGATCCATTGCTTCCAGTATAGCCTGACTGGGGCATCCTTAAGGTGGTATGTGCAATTAGAGAATAATCAGATTCGATCATGGGTGGATTTAGCCAGAGCTTTCATGAAGCAGTACGATTACAACCTGGATTTAACTCCTAGTCTCATAGATCTGCAAGAATTATCCCAGGCGGAGAATGAATCGTTCAGAGGATATTTGCGAAGATGGAAAGAATTAGCCGCTAGTGTTCAACCACCGCTTCCGGAAAGAGAACTGGTTGACATCTTCTTGGGTACTCTGAAAGACCATTATTTTGACAAATTGTTCAGTTGCACAAACTTTGTGGGCCTGATGAGACTGGGAGAGATTGTTGAGAGAGGACTCAGGGGTGGAAAGTTTCGAGATGTTCCTTACGTCCCAGTTGATAAGATTGAGTCAGTTGTCAGTTCTCAAGAAGAGTGGGAAGGAGATGACGCCATCTCAGAATCTCTAGCATCTCAGGATCAGTTTTCAGACACTTCAAGTCAACGATCATCCTATCGTCGAGCGCGTCAGCACGCCCCACGAAGACCAAGGAAACCTGAAAGGCAGTTTACTCAGCTACCGGTGTCGTACAGTCAGTTGTTGCCAGATTTGGTCAGAAGTGGATTGATAGTGCCGAAAGAGACTAAGCCGGTGATTCCACCATATCCTCCAGGTTTTGATGCCAGCGCCCGCTGTGAGTACCATGTTGGGGCACAGGGGCATTCCACCAATGATTGTAAGGTGCTTAGAAGCCAGGTTCAAGATCTGTTAGACTCTAGCCGTATTTGCATCACTCCTTAGGGTTTTGTTCAGATTAATGATTTTCCATCCTCCAGTTGTGTGGGTTCGTCAGTTAATGTCATGGAAGACTCCGCAGGAAGTGTGTGCTCTGAAGATTGTCAATCAGAAAGTTCAGTTGAATATGGGGGAAGTTTCTAGAAGTTTCTGTGCCGGGGGTCGCATCTGTTTCTCTGCATAACCCGTTTAGCTTTTGTGCATTAGTATTTGCCGACCACCACCAGGATTGTTGGCTGGGGTCATTGTATTCGTACTCATTTGTGCTTACGTGCTGCTTTTGTTGGTTGTACATGTGGGGGAGATGTTTGTCTGTATGCTTATAGCTTGAGTTTCTCTTTGTCTCGTTATGAATGTGTGTTTGCTTTCCGCATTGCATTATGATTTAACAGGTACATCAGAACTGTGGGTCTTATTTCCCCATCCTCCAGTTTGTTGCAGGAATTCCTTCAGAGATATGGAACAGAATCAGTTTGAATTGATTGAAGTCCAAAGCCAGCTAGGGCAGATGATGAGAGACATGCAAGAGATGCGTCTGGAGCAGAAGATTCTCAAAGAGGAGAACAGTCAGCTGAAGACCCAAATGAGCTTGATCATGGAGGTTGTCAAGAATGTGCTTAGGAAAGAGGACGATCAGCTATTTGAAGCCGCAATGAAGAAGCTCGTGCCACCCGTGCATGTGGAACCTGAGCAGCAGCAACAGAAGATACATCCGGCTCAATGGAGGATCCAGGAAGGGAAGCCAAAGAGAATATTTGAGGCGCCGCCTATGACATATGCTGAGCTCCTGCAGACTTTATTGAGGTTTAATCTGGTTGAAAAGAGAACGTTGGAACCACCAACGAGAGTGCTTCCTCATGGGTACGATGCCAGTAAGCAATGTGAGTTTCATTCTGGGGCATCCGGACACGACATCGAGGGTTGTCATGCTTTTAAGCACAATGTTCAAGACCTGATTGACTCGCACGATATTGAATTCACGCCGAGCGGCGTAGCTGTGCGTATTGCTCCTGCCTCAGTCGATGCTAAGATGACAGATGTTTCTAAAGCTGCAGTGGGTCAGAAGCGTATCCTGGACTCCATGGTGTCAGAATCTCCATGCCCACAACTGTTGCCTATTCCTGGGGCAGATCTGAGAAACAAAATGGCTAAGCATAAGGAGGGCGTTAATCAATACATTGAAGGTCAAGAAACCGATGTTGCATTTGACACGAAGGGTGTTCAAGAGTCAACCCGATACCAGCAGCAGCAGCCTCGGCAGCAGAATAATCAGGGGTACAAAAGATATCAGAATCGGGCTCCTCTGGCAAGCCGTCATCTTGATACTCCACCTATGCCATATGCACAGCTTCTGCAAACGTTGCTTCAGCTCCAATTGGTTCATAAGAGGACAATGGCTCCCTTAACAGGGGCACCACCACCGGGGTATGATGCCAATGCTACTTGTGAATTTCACTCTGGGGCACCTGGCCATACGGTTGAGAATTGTAAAGCTTTTAAGCACAAAGTGCAGGATCTGCTTGATAGTGCAGCAATCAGCTTCGGGAAGGGAGGTCCCCAAATCATCTGAATGAAGGAGGAAGGGCTCTTTAATTTGGTTGGGTCGTTGCTATAATTTGGTTGGGTCGGTGAAAGCGGATCAGGACAGCATCGAATTGTCTCTAATAAAGATAGCTGGTTCAGCAGCAGGACAGATGTGAAAGCCCGGTTCTCGGAAGCTAGCATATTTTCTTTGTTTTAGCTTGTCATTTCTTTACATTTGTAGTTTCTTTCCTGTTTGAATTTGTAATCTTGTTTGTAAAACTTGTTGTTTTCATTCAATTGATGATAATGAAATAAATATGCATGTTTTGATTAAATCCATTCGTGTTCACTAACTGTTTTTGCAAATGTCCAACGCTTGGTTAAGAAGAATTTGGGGAGGATGACGAAAATGACCGACATACAACTGCCGATATTGTGTGCTTTTGAAATAAAACCTGCTGATGATGTACAGGCATTGTTTCAAATCCCTAAACACCGGAGATATAAGGAAGATAATCCCTTGCCAACCCCTTTGAGCCTTGTAGTAGGAGTTCTTTCTGCAAGCAAAAAACCCTCAATCTTAACCTGGGGCAGGGTAGGTGTTAGCTAATTTGACCGAGCGTCCAAATTGCAAAAGGAGTGTCCGTTCGAGGATCAATCACGTCCCTAGAGGTCGTGCCTAAAAGACCACAATGGTTCAATCAAGAGTGGGACAGCCACATCATTTCCCAAAGAGTCAGACAACCAGTGTCACACGACTTGTTCGAAAGAAAAAAAAACGAAAAAAAAAAGGAATCAAAAGCCCGCTAAGTCAAGAAAACTTCAAAACAAATGACTTAGGCAAAAACGAGGGCATCCCGCTGGACTTAAGAAATCAAAAGAAACTCAAAAGGAGTCAGTCCAGGCAAAAGTTAGGGATATGAAAAGAAAAAGATGAAAAGGATCAAAAGAAAAATCCTCAAATGAAATACGAGTCATGTGACCTCAAGTGTCAAAGACGAAAAGTGCATAGCTGTCACTCCGAAAACTCATAGTTTCTCGAACTATCACTCCTATCTTTCAGCCTCCGAGAGGTGAGCGCTAAGTTTGAATTAGCTGAACATAGGATTGGAGAACATCAAGGAGAATGGGTGGGTTAAAATAAACTTTGAGCCTTTATCCTTTCTTTCAATACCGTGAACCTGACCACGTTACAACCTCCAAAAGTCCTAATTGAAGTAGGTTATTTCGAAAGCATACTCCGGTAAAGGTCGCGTCGATTCTGACTCTTAAAAAAAAAGGTTCCTCTTACCATGTTGATACTAATGTTGATAAATGTTTTGTGCATTATATGCCATAAACTGTTTTTTTCTTTTCCCAATGAACAGATTGGATGTCAAAGCTGTCATATGTGTTGCATTAATACATCTGTTACGCAGAACAACTTGTTTTACTTGCGAGTAAGCGCTTGACAGCAGAAAAGCTTCCTACAATGGAAAGTATGGTCAAGATAGAATGCAGAACTCCCGAATGTTCCGAGAGCAGGGGCAAGCTATTACCGTAATCCCCAGTCAAGTCAGCTTTTCGAAGTCAATTATCCTGGGGCAATCAGGTCGAGATTCAGGTAAATGTGTTGCCGTCAGGAGGTACTACCTGGAATCAGCCAATCAGGGGCAAGGTCGTTGCCGTCAGGGGCAGGCCATCTTAAGCGCGCAGAAGTTATTCGAGGAGCATTTGATGTGAAGTATCTTTCCGAAGCTCAGAACACTGGGGCATGTTATATCAGACCATCAGGGCTCAGATTTGCAGATTTCCTTTCAAGGACTATCCCCATAGAGATCCCGTAGGCTGGGGCATATCAGGAGCGAAAGGGTTGTTCTTCTCCGTATCTACAGGATCATTCAGAGTTATTCGAGCAGATTCAGCCAATTTTCGAGAGCAAGACGAATGCGGGAAGTCGCGTTACTATCCTTTGACTCTTCAACTAGGAAACTGTGTAGTCAGGCAAAGTGTTTTCCAGCGTCAGTTGTACCTGGCCCATCACAGATAGCCTAAGAGTTCAAATCCATGTTGGCGGTCACTGTGAGGCCCATCCGTGTTGGCGCATCAGTTTCCAGAGCCGAGCTTCATCAGTGCGCAGGAAGACTCCGTCTATTTTCCTCCAGCAAAGTCCAATTTGTCAGTGGCACGGGTGAGCTATCTCCAGAGGAGTCCAATCACATTCGGCACGTTTGCTATTTCACAGCGGAGTTATATTCCCCAGCAGGGTATTACTTCGTCGAGGTGTTCGGTTAAGTCCCCAATACCCCCAGCGAAGTTGATTTCACTCTCCCAGCATTTATTTTGCTGGGATAATCCTGTGATATCCGGGTCTACCCCCAGCGGAGTTGGCTTCGTCTTCAGCATTTATTTTGCTGAAGTGGTTTTCTGTACCTAGCTTTCTCTGGCAGCTCGAGCCTGCATTAGCATATTGCATGTCATCATATTTGCATCATACTTGCATGTCATTGTCAAAATGCGTAGCATTTCCATCCTGAATGGAGCATTACGCCGTAGAAAGAATAAAGCATATGCATATGCATACGAAGCATAAGTCAGGTTTTCTATCAGCCTCATATGGCGCGTGAATTACTCTGTGATCAGTTCAGGGACATTTATCCAGCGGCAGTGTTCAGACAGTTCAGCAGATTATTTGTATCAGATCATACAATAGTTGTGCTTTGATCAAGCAGTCATCTGATATCGACAGACTTTTCTTCCCGTCAATTCATATTGACGATGTGTTCCTCCAATAAGTGGATTTCTCCGTCTATCATTAGACGTCTTGAGTACGAATGTGGTTTTCTTTCCGTCTATCCTTAGACGATGTGAAGTTGCGGGTGATCGCAGTAGGGTTTCAAGAAGGGGTTTCCCCAGGGTATGCTTTTCTTCCCGTCTATCAGTAGACGATGTGAAGTTTTGGGTGATTTTCAATGGGGTTCAAAATAGAGTTTCTCTAGCAAGTGGCTTTTCTTTCCGTCTATCAGTAGACGATGTGAAGTTTCGGGTTACTGTTCAGCGGGTTTCTTATTGCCAGATCATACGTATGATGAGGTGTTTCCCCAGCGAGTCTTCTCCGGCTATCTTTGATTGTTGGGGGGTTTCAAAACGATATTTCGGATAGTGGTTTTCTTTCTGTTCATTGGATGAGATGACGTTTCAAGAGGGACTTTTCTGACCGTCAATCCTTATTGATGACGAGGCTCTTCGAAGAATGTTCAGTTTTCGTGATTGTCGATTCTTATTGACGACATGGTTCTTTAAAGGTGGTTTTCTTCCCGTCTATCCTTAGACGATGTGAATTGAGTTGTTTCATCAATCAGGATGATGCCGTCTACCCTTAGACGATGTGAATATGGAGATTATTTCTTCTCGTCTATCCTTAGACGATGTGAATTGATTTGTTTCATCAATCAGGATGATCCCGTCTATCCTTAGACGATGTGAATATTGGTTCGTTTCATCAATCAGGATGATCCCGTCTATCCTTAGACGATGTGAATATTGGTTCGTTTCACCAATCAGGATGATGCCGTCTATCCTTAGACGATGTGAATATTGGTTTGTTTCATCAATCAGGATGATCCCGTCTATCCTTAGACGGTGAGAGCATGGAGATTATTTCTTCCCGTCTATCCTTAGACGATGTGAGTTCGGAGATTAAGGTTTTCTTTCCGTCTACCCTTAGACGATGTGAATATGGAGATTAATGCTTTCTTCCCGTCCATCTTTGGACGATGTGAGTATATTTCTCTTCCTGCCTATCAGTAGGCAATGTGAAAGGATCAGGTGTTCTATTGCAACCCTTGGGATTGTTATATAGGGTATCACAGGTAATTGGCGTTCAAATCAGGAGTGCTTTATCCGATGATTGATCAGTTTGGTGCCGTAATGACTGGACTTGGTTTTCAGGACTTTATTCCCCAAGCAGGTTACAGTATATTCTCGCGGTTGGCAAATTTTCGGGTTTTATTTGTATTCAACCGTCTCGTACCTCTGAATGTTTGAAGGCTGAGCGCTCTTCAAACCCTTCAGGTCCAAGTCGCTTGAATAGGGGCAGCTGTTGCACCCTAAAATTTGACCAACCGATTCCCCTATCTGACTCGTGGTTTTAATTCATATTCGCAAATCAGGCGCATGATATTTGTGTGCAAACAGAGGATATCAGGGTTACAGCTTGATTTTTGTCTATCAGATACGGCAGATCCAGTCCAGATCATCAGGGTTTTATTTTCGGGAAATTGTGCGCTCCTCAGTGATTTTCAGCTTGCACAGTGATTTTGGGGATATTCTGATGCCCGGGGTTCTCTGTTCGATTCGATCTGGTCTCGTGCGCTCTTTTATGGTGGTCATTTGCATTTGTCTGCATTTTTAGGGTTTTATAGATTTTTCTGGATTTTAAATAGATTTTTAGATATTTTTAATAGTGTAATTCTCTTTTTAGAATTTTATATAGATTTTAAAATAGGTTTAATAGTAGTTTAATCATTTTTAGGATATATTAGATTTTAAATTTGTTTTTAATTGTTTTAGATAATATAGAAAATATTATAGATTTTTCTTTTATGTTAATATAGTTTTAATAGAAAAAATATCTTTTAATAGATTTTTCTTATTAGTTTTAAATAGATTTACTAGTTTTAAATAATATTAGAGATTAAATAGAGTTAATTAGATTTTTAATCACTTTTTAGAGTTTAATTAGGTTAATTGAATTCATTTAGATTTAATTAGGATTTAATCTTTTAATAGGGGTTATTAAAGTTTTATTAGATTGTAATCTTTTTTTTTAGAGTTAATTAGGACTTAGTTAGTTAATTAGGTCATCATTAGTCATTAGTTTAATTAGTTTTGATAGGACTTAATCAGGTTTTAATTTTTTTTCATGCTAATTGGTTTTAGTCAGTTTTTGTGGTTTATTGCAGCTTAATTCGTGGGCCCAGGAAAGCAGTGTTGGGAAGCCCACTTCATATCAGTCCAAATGCATTTTTTTTTTTTTTGCAGTTTTTGGCCAGAAGCATGCCACTTGTCAATATATAAGCTGTCCCACGCGTCCCACTCTGGGGACCCCACCTCACAACTCAGACTCCCTCACACTCTCACACGCGTCCCACTCAGAACCATCACTCCCTCTCTCTGCCACGCCCCAGGACACGCGTCCTGCAGGCAGAAGTTCCCTTCACCACTTGTCACCACCACAGCTAGTCACCGGAGCCTCGCCGGGACCTCGCCGCCGGGCATGCAGACGCCCTGAGCCACCGTCCAACCGTCTCCGGCCACCGTCTTCTTCGCCGGAAACCCCAAATACCAGAAATCTCCAGAAATCCATTTTTTTCCTCCGATCCCCTCCGTCCCCCTTCATCTTCTCCTCGCCGGAAAACCCAACCCTCGCCGGAAACTTCATACGCTTTTTCCAGAACACGTTCATCCATCTTCATCGTTCTTCAAGAAGTTTCCCAAAACATCACCAAACATTCGTCATCTGGAATTTCCAGGGACCTCCATCAACCAACTAACATCAACGATCTTCACAGAAGATCCTCGTGGTTCATCCTCCATCAACCAACGAACATCAAAGATCTTCTGAAGATCTTCCTCAGAACATTTACGCCACTCAAAGGATCTTCAAGATCCATCTGCTTCAGAATCATCGTCTTCGTCAGTTCTTGAAGTCCTCATCCCAGATCTTCGTAGAACTCGTTGAGTTCTTCGCTAATTTGTCCAAGAGAATTCGAACGAGCTTCAACGCGTGCTTCAGGGCCTCCGTGAGCTCCTTCAACAGTCAGGAAGACGTCAAGATCTTCCTCCCTCGTGGTGATTTTCGTTGAGCCTTCAAAGGATCCCAGCAACGTCGACGTCTCAGGTTTGTCCATTCTCATAATCGCCATTAATGTTCATAGCATAAGGTTTCTTGTTTTGAGAAGTAAGGTTCTAGGGTTGATTTGTAGAAGTGTGAGATGTGTGAAGTTTGTTTGGGTTCTTTTTTCTGGAATTGGGTTGCAGAGAGAGTGAGGAAGAGGAGAGGACGACGGCTAGGGTTTTGGTTGGGAGTGGTGAACAGTGATCCGAGGCATGGAGAGGGAGATTAGTTTTGTTAGGGTTAATTGGGTTAGGGTTAGGTTTGGGCCAAGCCCAAACGTGTTTGCTGAGAGAGAAACCCCTGTTTACTCATTCAAACCCCCCCCCCCCCTTTGGGAAAGAGGCAGAATGATATTGATTTGGGCCTTAGGCCCTAATGCTATCCACACCCCCCTCGTCTCAGCCCAATGAGAGTTAACGTGAAAAGCCTGCTAGCTGCACCCCCCCAGGCGTTTTTTTATTTTTATTTTGTAGCTGGTTTCTGGTAGTGCTGGGCTTAGGCCCTAAGTGTTTTTCGCACCCCCCCAGGATCAGGGCCCAATGCAATAATAACTGAGAAGCATTGCTTTCAGCACCCCTCCCCTTTTCTTTTCAATTTTGTTTTTTTATTTCTTTTACTATTTTCTTGCATATTGAAAAAATTCATAATAAAATGAAAATGATTGATTTTTAAGTTCTTCTTTTTTCTACCATTTCATGAAAATGTCTAGAAAATTGTATAAAAATAAAAATGTCATTTTATTTTTGTTTGCTATTTTTGGCATGTTTTCCATTTAACTGCTTTTTTAATATTTTTTAGTGCATGCATATTATTAGAAAATTCATAAAAAATAGTAGGTTTAGTCAAATAATTCCGTTCTTTTTTCTGTAGACTCGTAATTCAATGTAGAATTTTATAGTGCTAAAACATTAGCTTAATCATGCATTTTCAGTCTAATTGCATTTTTTGTATTGCTTTGATATTGAATAATTGGTTTGTGGATATGTCTGCTTTGTTAATTTTGGTTCTTTCATCTGGTATTGAGTTCTGCTCTGATTTTTTAGTATGTTGTGCTAGAGCCATGTAGGTTTCCCATAGGTTTTTGATAGATTTTTGTAGGATGTTCTGATACTGTTTTAGTGTGAGCTTGAGGATAGGAGAAGCCTTGATGGCTTCTGACTTTGAAGTTCAACTGTGGTTGAACTTCAGAGGTAGTTTCTTGTGGTTTGAGGACCTGTGGGTTCTTCTTGAAGATGGGAGCTGGTTGAAGTCCTGTTGGAGCTTGCAAGGATGCAGTGGATTGAAGACCTAGTCTAGAAGCTTGTTCCCTGTTTGTGAGGTTCGAGATCCTGAATTTTGAAGGGAGTTTATGGTACTTTCCTGAGGAAGGCACTATGAATGACTTTCATTCTTTCTTCTCACCTCTTTCGTAAGTATCCAATGATGTTGGAGCCAACTTGTGAGTTTAATTTCTCCTGAGGAGGGATGTAAACTGATCACATGTTGTTGAGCCACATGGGATACGATTCCTAAGTGGAAGCCTCCTAGTACTTTCCTGAGGAAGGTCCTAGGGGTCTATTCACTTAGTTCCATTAGTTTATCTAGAATTTCTCAAGTATCCAGTGATGTTGGAGCCAACTTGTGAGTTTAATTTCTCCTGAGGAGGAATGTAAACTGATCACAGTTGTTGAGCCACGTAGGATACGATTCCTAAGTGTCAGCCTCCTAGTACTTTCCTGAGGAAGGTCCTATGGGTCTGTTCACTTAGTTCCCTTAGTGCATATAGGTTTTCTTAAATATCCAATGATGCCGGAGCCTTCATGTGAGTTTAATTTCTCCTGAGGAGGAATGTAAACTGATCACAGTTGTCGAGCCGCGTAGGATATGACTCCTGAGTAGTAACCTCCTGGTACTTTCCTGAGGAAGGCACTATGAGTTTGTCTGCTTAGCTCCCTTTCTTTGGTAAGCTTGTTCTGAAGCTTGGAGACTGGGATTGATTCCTTTTGCTTAAGGGTTTTGATTAGAGTTTGCTTAGATATTTGCTTAAGGTGTTGCATAGGGTTTTGTTTAGAGATAGATTAGGAGTTTGCTTCAGTGTTGTTAGGGGCCTTGCCCAGGAGTAGTTTCTTGTTTTGAGGATAGAGGTTTGTCAGGTTAGCTAGCCTCCTCTTCGTATTGTTTGACTTGTATGGTGTTGTGATTGCATTAGACTTAGGTATTCATCTAGATAGTTCTGAGTAGGTGCATCTTAGAAGTAGATTTTGTGTGCATGAGAAGTTGAGGTGGTCCTCCTTCTGCTTGTTTGTTATTGAGTGGCTTTGCTTGTTGGTATTTGGTAGAGCTGAGCTCCCTTGCCTTTGTGGTTTGCGGCCTTTGCGTCTTGTTTGTTTAGTTGCTGCATTCATGCATATTTTCAGTATTCCTTTACTTAGTAGTTAATTCTTGTTTGCCGTTTAAGTCCTGTTGCCATGATCCCTTAGGAGCTCTGACTTCTCCGCTGCGGAGTCGTTATGATAGACATTAGGATGGTCAACCAGGTGTGATAGCAATAGGTAGATTCCCCTTTTCTTCAGCTATAGTTTTAGGGTGTCTTTTCCCTTTCCTTTCAGTAGTAGCTTTTGAGTAGCTTGATCCGTAGTTAGCCGAACTACAGCTGCTCTGATTCCTCGTACCAGACGAAGATATGTAGGCATAGGATGCGATATCCTAGCGAGCACACTAACAACTAATCTTTGTTCTCTCGCGGCTGTGCGATCGAGACTTTCCCGCTGACGACTAATTGTTATCCTTTTCCCTTGCCCGAGTGCATTTGAGACCAGATCGTAGTTGTAGGTTCCCGAACCTTTGAGACCAGTTTGTTTTCTCACTGCTGTGTGAGAGCCCCCTGTTTAGCCGTAGTCAGTCGAACTACGTTTGCTCTGATCTTCCATGCCGTGTGGAAGTACGTAGGCACAGGACGCGATGTCCTGGCGAGCAATCTTTCCCCCGTTTAGTCGTAGGTAGTCGAACTACGTTGACTCTGACTTTCCCATTGCACGAGGGAATACGTAGGCCCAGAACACCGTATGTTCTGTCGAGTCCTGTCCTTTTATTTTCTTTTCAGACCGACCATTAGCGTAGATAGATAAATCACCCTTTTCCTTATAAACACCAAGCGTGGATCCCATCGAGTACGATGGACGTGAGGGGTGCTAATACCTTCCCCTTGCGTAACCGACTCCTGAATCCAGGTTTTGGTTTCGATGACCATACCTTTTCCCGTCTTTGCGAGGTTTACTTCGAGCGTTTCCTTTCCCGCTCTGAGGGATAAATAACGCACGGTGGCGACTCTCCTGTCAAGCCGACGCCGATTTTCGCAGTAGCGACATATATATATTGCTCTGTCCTGCTCATCACACGGGGTCGGCCCAATCCATCTCTCCGTCGTGGAGGGCCTAGCTCATTGATCAGTTGTCGCGCGCGGATCAAAACGAGTGTTTTTGATGAAAACGTAATACAACGACAATTCAACTCGGATATCGTCTCAAGGATTCTTTTATGTGATTAATCTACCAAATTCGAAATGGAGGGGGAGTTGGTTTGGTTTCTGATCGGATAAATAAAGAAAATGCAATTAAGCGGTTAAAATAAGTGATTATCAAAATAAGTCAATCTACTGTTTTCGGTTCTGGCTTATCACGGGTTTCTACCTTGCCAATTTCCTAAGCGATTTTGATCTCTATTTGATTCCTATGTCAATTAACAAGCGCAAAAGACATAAACTAGATTAACAATCCTATATTCCAAATTAAGCAAACGGATTAAGTTTTCGTGAATTAAGCAAACACGAATTATAAACGCGAATTAATGACAAAGCGACGTAACGACGAATAAAAGCTAAGGATGCAATCATACGAATTTAATCAAAACAATTCTATAAACTAACAGATTAAGCAAAAGCAATTCATAGAATAGTGTTTAAAGAGAAACGAATTAGATTGATAAAGTAAAAACCTCAAAGCGTTGGAACGCGATTACAGCAGAATGACTCTAAGGAATTAGCTCTCCATGTTTCTCTCAAAGCTCCGAATGTATTTTTCGTGAAAATGTAACTAGGTGAACAGTAACACGAGTATTTTTCTTTTAAAAAGAAAGCAAATTCGGGTCATAACCCAACTGGGTCGAAAACATAACCCAGGCCCAATACATGACCCAACACTAAAATAAAATTCTAATGCAGTAACTTCAAACGGAATTCTGGAATTTTGGGCTCCAAATCTGACTTCGACACCAACACGAAAGTCGTAGCTCTCTCTCTCTTAGCTTTCCGGCGAATTTTAGAACGCCTCAAACGGATTTCCGGAACTCCAGTTATGATCGTTTCCGTGCAGACTGCTAAAGCTGAAAAATAAGTGCGGAAATCAAATTAAGCCAAAAATAAAATAAAATATAAAAACAAAATAAAACATAAAAATAATCAAGATGAAGTAAAGAAATGCCTAAGTAAAAATATAGGAGAAAGTGCATAAATATGAACTGATCACTCATCACACTGGGAGCGCTTAAGCGTCTCCCCATGGACACAAACCTTAGGATCTATGACATTTTGATATTAATGATTATAGGAATACCTTAACGAATATAATGAGAAAAATTTTTAGACAATAACAACGATAATTCTAAAATACAAAAGTCTACAGACAAGTGTTTGACATAGGTTGGCTTGTGGATATTTCTCAACCGGTACTCGTAATGTCTTGAAAACTCTTCGAATGGGGATAAAAAGAGATAATCTTCTTATATGATGATATATTTGTGATCATAGCCTATATATAGAATGATAATCATTTAGAATTCTCATTATTTCAAAATGGATTATCCTGACATCCACTTATATTTAAGCACATATTCAATTAAATAATTAATTATTAAATATAATTAATTATTTTATTTACTTACTCAACCGATTTAGATTCTTATATATATATATATATATATATATATATATATATATATATATATATATATATATATATATATATATATATATATATATATATATATATATATATATATATATATATATATATATATATATATATATATATATATATATATATATATATATATATATATATATATATATATATATATATATATATATATATATATATATATATATATATATATATATATATATATATATATATATATATATATATATATATATATATATATATATATATATATATATATATATATATATATATATATTGCTCTGTCCCGCTCATCACACGGGGTCGGCCCAATCCATCTTTCCGTCGTGGAGGGCCTAGCTCATTGATCAGTTGTCGCGCGCGGATCAAAACGAGTGTTTTTGATGAAAACGTAATACAACGACAATTCAACTCGGATATCGTCTCAAGGATTCTTTGATGTGATTAATCTACCAAATTCGAAAAGGAGGGGGAGTTGGTTTGGTTTCTGATCGGATAAATAAAGAAAACGAAATTAAGCGGTTTAAATAAGTGATTATCAAAATAAGTCAATCTACTGTTTTCGGTTCCGGCTTATCACGGGTTTCTACCTTACCAATTTCCTAAGCGATTTCGATCTCTATTCGATTCCTATGTCAATTAACAAGCGCAAAAGACATAAACTAGATTAACAATCCTATATTCCAAATTAAGCAAACGGATTAAGTTTTCGTGAATTAAGCAAACACGAATTATAAACGCGAATTAACGACAAAGCGACGTAACGACGAATAAAAGCTAAGGATGCAATCATACGAATTTAATCAAAACAATTCTATAAACTAACAGATTAAGCAAAAGAAATTCATAGAATAGTGTTTAAAGAGAAACGAATTAGATTGATAAAGTAAAAACCTCAAAGCGTTGGAACGCGATTACAACAGAATGACTCTAAGGAATTAGCTCTTCATGGTTCTCTCAAGCTCCGAATGTATTTTTCGTGAAAATGTAACTAGGTGAACAGTAACACGAGTATTTTTCCTTTAAAAAGAAAGCAAATTCGGGTCATAACCCAACTGGGTCAAAAACATAAACCAGGCCCAATACATGACCCAACACTAAAATAAAATTCTAATGCAGTAACTTCAAACGGAATTCTGGAATTTTGGGCTCCGAATCTGACTTCGACTCCAACACGAAAGTCGTAGCTCTCTCTCTTAGCTTTCCGGCGATTTTTAGAACGCCTCAAACGGATTTCCCGAACTCCAGTTATGATCGTTTCCGTGCAGACTGCTAAAGCTGAAAAATAAGTGCGG
>OZ012736.1:135661912-135689412 GCA_963859935.3 Lathyrus sativus | reverse complement strand
ATAGTCTATATATAGAATGATAATCATTTAGAATTCTCAATTTTTCGAAATGGATTATCTTGACATCCACTTATATTTAAGCACATATTCAATTAAATAATTAATTATTAAATATAATTAATTATTTTATTTACTTACTCAACCGATTAAGATTCTTATATATATATATATATATATATATATATATATATATATATATATATATATAATATATATATATATATATATATATATATATATATATATATATATATATATATATATATATATATATATATATATATATATATATATATATATATATATATATATATATATATATATATATATATATATATATATATATATATATATATATTTTATATATATATATATATATATATATATATATATATATATATATATATTATATATATATATATATATATATATATATATATATATATATATATATATATATATATATATATATATATATATATATATATATATATATATATATATATATGTATATATATATATATATATATATATATATATATATATAATATATATATATATATATATATATATATATATAATATATATATATATATATATAATATATATATATATATATATTTATATATATATATATATATATATATATATATATATATATATATATGTATATATATATATATATATTGCTCTGTCCCGCTCATCACACGGGGTCGGCTCAATCCATCTCTCCGTCGTGGAGGGCCTAGCTCATTGATCAGTTGTCGCTCGCGGATCAAAACGAGTGTTTTTGATGAAAACGTAATACAGCGACAATTCAACTCAGATATCGTCTCAAGGATTCTTTTATGTGATTAATCTACCAAATTTGAAATGGAGGGGGAGTTGGTTTGGTTTCTTATCGGATAAATAAAGAAAATGCAATTAAGCGGTTAAAATAAGTGATTATCAAAATAAGTCAATCTACTGTTTTCGGTTCCGGCTTATCACGGGTTTCTACCTTACCAACTTCCTAAGCGATTTCGATCTCTATTCGATTCCTATGTCAATTAACAAGCGCAAAAGACATAAACTAGATTAACAATCCTATATTCCAAATTAAGCAAACGGATTAAGTTTTCGTGAATTAAGCAAACACGAATTATAAACGCGAATTAACGACAAAGCGACGTAACGACGAATAAAAGCTAAGGATGCAATCATACGAATTTAATTAAAACAATTCTATAAACTAACAGATTAAGCAAAAGCAATTCGTAGAATAGTGTTTAAAGAGAAACGAATTAGATTGATAAAGTAAAAACCTCGAAGCGTTGGAACGCGATTACATCAGAATGACTCTAAGGAATTAGCTCTCCATGGTTCTCTCAAAGCTCCGAATGTATTTTTCGTGAAAATGTAACTAGGTGAACAGTAACACGGGTATTTTTCCTTTAAAAAGAAAGCAAATTCGGGCCATAACCCAACTGGGTCGAAAACATAACTCAGGCCCAATAGATGACCCAACACTAAAATAAAATTCTAATGCAGTAACTTCAAACGGAATTCTGGAATTTTGGGCTCCGAATCTGACTTCGACTCCAACACGAAAGTCGTAGCTCTCTCTCTTAGCTTTCCGGCGAATTTTAGGACGCCTCAAACGGATTTCCGGAACTCCAGTTATGATCGTTTCCGTGCAGACTGCTAAAGCTGAAAAATAAGTGCGGAAATCAAATTAAGCCAAAAATAAAATAAAATATAAAAACAAAATAAAACATAAAAATAATCAAGATAAAGTAAAGAAATGCCTAAGTAAAAATATAGGAGAAAGTGCATAAATATGCACTGATCACTCATCACGCTGGGAGCGCTTAAGCGTCTCCCCATGGACACAAACCTTAGGATCTATGACATGTTGATATTAATGATTATAGGAATACCTTAACGAATATAATGAGAAAGATTTTTAGACAATGACAACGATAATTCTAAAATACAAAAGTGTACAGACAAGTGTTTGACACTGGTTGGCTTGTGGATTTTTCTCAACCGGTACTCGTAATGTCTTGAAAACTCTCCGAATGGGGATAAAAAGAGATAATCTTCTTATAGGATGATATATTTGTGATCATAGTCTATATATAGAATAATAATCATTTAGAATTCTCATTATTTCGAAATGGATTATCTTGACATCCACTTATATTTAAGCACATATTCAATTAAATAATTAATTATTAAATATAACTAATTATTTTATTTACTTACTCAACCGATTAAGATTCTTATATATATATATATATATATATATATATATATATATATATATATATATATATATATATATATATATATATATATATATATATATATATATATATATATATATATATATATATATATATATATATATATATATATATATATATATATATATATATATATATATATATATATATATATATATATATATATATATATATATATATATATATATATATATATATATATATATATATATATATATATATATATATATATATATATATATATATATATATATATATATATATATATATATATATATATATATATATATATATATATATATATATATATATATATATATATATATATATATATATATATATATATATATATATATTGCTCTGTCCCGCTCATCACACGGGGTCGGCCCAATCCATCTCTCCGTCGTGGAGGGCCTAGCTCATTGATCAGTTGTCGCTCGCGGATCAAAACGAGTGTTTTTGATGAAAACGTAATACAGCGACAATTCAACTCGGATATCGTCTCAAGGATTCTTTTATGTGATTAACCTACCAAATTCGAAATGGAGGGGGAGTTGGTTTGGTTTCTGATCGGATAAATAAAGAAAATGCAATTAAGCGGTTAAAATAAGTGATTATCAAAATAAGTCAATCTACTGTTTTCGGTTCCGGCTTATCACGAGTTTCTACCTTACCAATTTCCTAGGCGATTTCGATCTCTATTCGATTCCTATGTCAATTAACAAGCGCATAAGACATAAACTAGATTAACAATCCTATATTCCAAATTAAGCAAACGGATTAAGTTTTCGTGAATTAAGCAAACACAAATTATAAACGCGAATTAACGACAAAGCGACGTAACGACGAATAAAAGCTAAGGATGCAATCATACGAATTTAATCAAAAAAATTCTATAAACTAACAGATTAAGCAAAAGCAATTCATAAAGTAGTGTTTAAAGAGAAACGAATTAGATTGATAAAGTAAAAACCTCAAAGCGTTGGAACGCGATTACAGCAGAATGACTCTAAGGAATTAGCTCTTCATGGTTCTCTCAAAGCTCCGATTGTATTTTTCGTGAAAATGTAACTAGGTGAACAGTAACACGAGTATTTTTCCTTTAAAAAGAAAGCAAATTCGGGTCATAACCCAACTGGGTCGAAAACAGAACCCAGGCCCAATACATGACCCAACACTAAAATAAAATTCTAATGTAGTAACTTCAAACGGAATTCTGGAATTTTGGGCTCCGAACCTGACTTCGACTCCAACAGGAAAGTCGTAGCTCTCTCTCTTAGCTTTCCGGCGAATTTTAGAACGCCTCAAACGGATTTCCGGAACTCCAGTTATGATCGTTTCCGTGCAGACTGCTAAAGCTGAAAAATAAGTGCGGAAATCAAATTAGGCCAAAAATAAAATAAAATATAAAAACAAAATAAAACATAAAAATAATCAAGATAAAGTAAAGAAATTCCTATGTAAAATTATAGGAGAAAGTGCAAAAATATGCACTGATCACTCATCACGCTGGGAGCGCTTAAGCGTCTCCCCATGGACACAAACCTTAGGATCTATGACATTTTGATATTAATGATTATAGGAATACCTTAACGAATATAATGAGAAAGATTTTTAGGCAATGGCAACGATAATTCTAAAATACAAAAGTGTACAGACAAGTGTTTGACACTGGTTGGCTTGTGGATTTTTCTCAACCGGTACTCGTAATGTCTTGAAAACTCTTCGAATGGGGATAAAAAGAGATAATCTTCTTATAGGACGATATATTTGAGATCATAGCCTATATATAGAATGATAATCATTTAGAAGTCCTAATATTTTGAAATCGATTATCTTGACATCCACTTATATTTAAGCACATATTCAATTAAATAATTAATTATTAAATATAATTAATTATTTTATTTACTTACTCAACCGATTAAGATTCTTATATATATATATATATATATATATATATATATATATATATATATATATATATATATATATATATATATATATATATATATATATATATATATATATATATATATATATATATATATATATATATATATATATATATATATATATATATATATATATATATATATATATATATATATATATATATATATATATATATATATATATATATATATATATATATATATATATATATATATATATATTGCTCTGTCCCGCTCATCACACGGGGTCGGCCCAATCCATCTCTCCGTCGTGGAGGGCCTAGCTCATTGATCAGTTGTCGCTCGCGGATCAAAACGAGTGTTTTTGATGAAAACGTAATACAGCAAAAATTCAACTCAGATATCGTCTCAAGCATTCTTTTATGTGATTAATCTACCAAATTCGAAATGGAGGGGGAGTTGGTTTGGTTTCTGATCGGATAAATAAAGAAAATGCAATTAAGTGGTTAAAATAAGTGATTATCAAAATAAGTCAATCTACTGTTTTCGGTTCCGGCTTATCACGGGTTTCTACCTTACCAATTTCCTAAGCGATTTCGATCTCTATTCGATTCCTATGTCAATTAACAAACGCAAAAGACATAAACTAGATTAACAATCCTATATTCCAAATTAAGCAAACGGATTAAGTTTTCGTGAATTAAGCAAACACGAATTATAAACGCGAATTAACGACAAAGCGACGTAACGACGAATAAAAGCTAAGGATGCAATCATACGAATTTAATCAAAACAATTCTATAAACTAACAGATTAAGCAAAAGCAATTCATAGAATAGTGTTTAAAGAGAAACAAATTAGATTGATAAAGTAAAAACCTCAAAGCGTTGGAACGCGATTACAGCAGAATGACTCTAAGGAATTAGTTCTCTGTTGCACCCTAATTTTTGTCCTTAAGATCCCACCTCCTTGCCGTTGAAACCACTATAGTTCTAGTAATACCCCAATTTTTACCCTTACATTTAGTCAGTCACGTTGCATAGCATCTTGTTCTTTCCCTAACGAGACGTAGAGTGAGTTTGTTTCGCAGGAATCATTCTAGGGGTATTTTGGTCATTTGAAATTATTTATGACGTATTCCAACGAAAGGTGGTATCTGGTTTTCAAGGCGTTCAAGCTATCATATCCGTGACAGTTTGTTTATCATATGGTTTAAGTATCATCGAGACATCGATCCAAGTCGATTACTACCGAAAAAGATTGTCAGAAGCATAACTGAATTCAGGGCAATTCATCTCTTAGAGGGTACTTTTAAGGCATTCCAGAGCAACCCCTTTGCTAATTAACTGAGGTATGATTGAGTGAATGGATGTCCGAGTTTAAAGTGTCACGTCTGTTAGGCATATCCGCGATGTGGCCTAGAAGACAAAGAAAAGTTTTAAAGTTGGAAAGATGTTGCTAGCTTATGCTCATTGCAAGTTGGATTGTTTGTGGTTTAGGAATTAATAAGAGACACCTGTATTTATTCAAAGAATCAATTCATGATTTGAGTGCTCATTTGTTTATTATAAAGGAAACAATTACGTGGCATTCAAAAAGAATATTGGAAAGTAATTCATTCTATTAAGACTTCATTGAAACAAAACATCAAGAGATTCTAATATATTCATGAAGGTTCATACACGGATGTAGGATTTATTACATGAAGAAAATATAAAGCTCTAAACTCATTATCTACTTCTAAAGCTTCATTAAGATCATGCCATGTTACAAAATATTTCACTGCTGCCAAGATATTTGATGGAAAATACACCATGTCTTCGTTATCTTCTCTCATGGACTACCATACGAACTCCAATAGCAGATGTGTGGTGAATCGCCACTTTGCCCATGAATCCCACCATAGGTCCTGCAGCAAAAGATCAGAGTAGCATTTAGAAAAAACCAAAGACATCAAAAGAGATGGCCAGTAATGAGTTGTTGGTAAGAAAATCATGAATCAAAAGTGAGTAACAAAATAAAGGAATGGAAGGATTTTCAGCCCTCAGTTATTCATCATGGGGCGTGAAGTTCGAGCGGTCGGGAGAGCCACGACCGAAGCCGTTCCCAACACCCTACCGAACATCGAATTGTAAAATACGGTAATTTCGGACTATCAGCTCAAGCACAAAGTGTTAGCTCAGACCCGAGGGTCATCATCGCTAAGGCAACAATATCAAAACCGAAGGTTCAGACCAATGGTCGTCATCACCAATAACCTTTCCTCGGCAGTTTGAATCCAACCAAAGCATGAGTATTAGCCTGAAAGATGAAGAGAAAGAGTTAACGAGCTCATGACAGAAAATCATAGATGGAACTGGATTGTAAAGGCATCAGAAAAAAAACCCTTCAGCACAATAACAATCCAGAATATCACCAGAAAAACAGAATGTTGCAACAAGTCTATCAGAAGAACCACAGACAAGCACCAGATCCAAGGTCAAGCATGTTAACCGCCATCAAGTAAATAAGAGCAGGTCGAAGCTGACGAAATACAAGCCACACAAGGCTGAGCAAGCAATTCACATCATAAACAATCCAACCAACTCACTGAAACTTTACCAACCATAGTGATCCCAACCATAGATGGAGGTCACCAATGCGAGAAGCAGGGCTCAGTCATGATCATCATAGCCCAAATTCACAAACCACTGAACCAGCTCGAAAAATAGAACAAACAAGTGTAAGAAAAGAATCAAGTTCAAGTCAAGAGAGGGCAGAGCTCAGTTCATTAAGCCATAGCAGTCACGTTGTTTCCAAACCAACTGAGTAAGATCATTGCAGAAGACAAAAAGAAACAAATTCAGCCCTCAGTTATTCATCATAGGGCGTGTTAATTCGAGCGGCTGGGAGAGCCACGACTGAAGCCGTTACCAACTCCCTACCGAGCATCGAACTACGCAGTATACAACATTTGTCGCTCAGGCTCGAATCTCATTATCACTAAAGCATCAATCGAAGTGAAGGTTCAAACCAATGGCCACCATCACCACATAACCTTTCTCGGCAGCGTCGATTCGGCAGCAACCACACCATCGATTTCCCTCTGAAAGAAGAAAAAGAAGAGTCAGTGAACTTGTATCAGAAAACCAGAAAGTTGAACTGAAACTTGATTTGAAGCTACATCAGAAAGTTAGTCCATCAATTCACAAATCCAGATATCAAGCTAACATCAATTTTGAGACCAATCAAACAGTCCTAGCATGTCAAACCGAGACAGAAAACAAGAATATTAAGGACTCAAATAATGATGACATTGTCGAGCAAGATATAGCCAAAGAACATATTTTGTCAAAGTACTCGCAACAGGTTGCAACAGAAATTTGAAGGCACTAGTTTGCAGCTTCCGATTAGACAAAGCAAGAATGTCAGGAAACGATGAAGCTTTGAGGCCACCGAATCTATTACCGTAAATTACTTGGGGCTGTTAATCTTCTGGCCTAATTCGCTCGCTTTCTGCACCCATCAAACATCAAACACAAGTTAGCAAAAGCAATCAGGGAAATCCCACAAAGATTCAGAGAATATCCACTTGAAAAAAGATTCGATGCAACAGCTAGCAAATCAAGGCATTAACCAGCTTGATACAAGATTGGGATTTTCATTAACACGTATTATTGCAATCACACGAAGAAGGAAATTCTTCAAATAATATCAACAAAAAGGAATATTTTTCAAATCAGATAAACCCCAAAAAAAGGAAAATCCAATCAATCATCAATCAGCATTCAAGTAAATACTCAATACTCATCAAAATTGTTTTCAATTCTGAGGCCTATATAAAGGAGGAACCTGAGAACGAAAAAAAACCGAAAAAACTACTACCGAAAAAATCCACCAAGAGAAACCCTAAGTGCAAAAGCTGAACGACTTATCTTTTCAATCGTCGAAGCCACTACCACCGCCGCGAGCCCTACCGGCGAAACGCAACCACTACCTTCACCAGCAATCACCGCAAACCCACACCGCCGCCTCTCACTTTCGGTAAAATTCTTCATACATGTTGAGATTATTAAATGATTTAATGCTCTAAGTTTTGTTTCAGGTACAAATATGAACGAAATGCTGGAGAATCGAGAGAGAGGATAACACATTTGCGATCGTAAGGGAGGGAGAGAAGCCATCGCGATTTTGGGGGGGGGGGGGGAGACCTAGGGTTGCTTCATTATTTGTTTTATCTTATTTTGTAATCTGCTAACTATTGTTTCTGCACACACTTAATCATACACTCGTCATGCGTTTAACCTTTAATCATCAATTAATCACACTAATCACCCTAATTAATCAATTTCTATTTAACTTATAATCTTTTTTAAAATAAACATATAACCTGTTTTTTAATCATTTTCATAAAGTAATAACTTATACCTACTTATTTTAAAAAGCTATTTTATTTTATCCTAATAAATCTTTTAAATAAATGATAGTATATCTATTTGCGTAAAAAAACTATTTCACACTTAAAATGACTTTTAAAATAAATTATAATGAGTTTTATAACCTGAATTAACTTCTATCCCTTATATTATCTAAATTGGCTCTACTTATCTAAAACTTTTTTTTTCTTCTAATAAAAATTAAATTAACATTTTCTAAAATCCATTTTCATCAAAACTATACTTTTTGTTAAATTATTAAATCCAACTTTCAATATTTCCTCACAAAATCAATCAAACATTTTCTCACAGTTCAAACCAAAATCAATCAATTTAAAATCAATCCAACTTCTCCTAATTCAATTTAATTAATCGTGCACCTCACGACACATACACATTCACCCACGCTTAGCGCTTTCATGCGTACTTATATGGTTTACTTTTCTGCAATTTACCTTACTGTCATTTACATTATAGCATTTATTTTCTACATCGCATTCCGTCCAAAGGAAAAACCTACACATGAGTCAACACTTGTGTGTAGTGCACATCATATGCATCATTCTCCCCACGATCCTTGATCCCATTCAAGTTGATCATTTAAGATTAGGACCTACCCCATAGGAAGGACCTTGTCTTTATTTTTACAACTTAGAAACAAAACAATACAAACAACAATACAACTTTTCAAACACAATAGAGAATAGATGTTAATCATCTTAAGTGAGATATAATCTCCACCCCCACAACAATACAATCAAACATGTAGGGACTTTGCCTTAAGAGCGATAAAGGCATACTTGGCGAACATCCGAGTATGTAAGACCTTTTCTTAAGACGATGCAAAGACCATTTCCTGCAACCCCTCTTACACTTGTGGTGGTTATCTCTCCCTTAACATGAAGACTCACCTCTTCTCCTAAACCCAATCAAAACAACTACCCTAAACCCATAGGAACTTTGACCACAGTCAAAGAGCTCCTCTAACCCTTTAGGGTGAACTACAACATACTCTGATTCCATTCCCTTAAGGATATGTAGGCATAAGATGCGATATCTTATCGAGTATACTTAGAAATAAACCACTAGGGTCTCTAATCCCTTAAGAAGATAAACACATAGCAGTAAACAAACATAAAACAAGAGGTTCCTGTAGAGTACTACAGAAACTTAGGATGCTAGTACCTTCCCTAAGTTTAACCAACCCCCGAACCTAAAACAATCTAGCTTGCATTTGCATTGCATTGTGGGAATTTCGATCTTTATCCCTTCCTTTGGAAAAATCAAAGTTCGGTTGCAAAATGAATTAAAGATTCAAACTAATCAATAGTTTGATATCCAAATTTCACCGCGACAAGAAATGGCGACTTCACTGGGGAGTCTCTAGTGGGTTTCCCTATCTTATTTTATTTTGTTTACTGCTTTATATATCTGCCTACTTGATTAATTGTTTACATGTTTTTTTCTTGTATTTCTTTTGGGATTACTGTTCTTGAGTGGTGAGATAAAGTTCTACACCCGAACTTGAGAGAAATTAAGATAGGATGGTGATATAGTCGAGGAGGCTTATAGGGAGTTGAATCCCTACTAAGTTGAATCGAGAATCCCGCTCAGTTGAGGCCCTTTCGAAATAGTACTGTTGAACGAGCAATAGTAAAGACACTAATTATTTTCGACTTTGGAGCCTATGATATTGAGGGCCGTAGTTACCTTAACCCAACTTTGGCCTTTATTAGGATGTAGTGCGAGACTATGAGGAAGTACTTCCGAAATAGTGCTACGCGAAGCTACACTCAAAAGAAGTTCTCTTGAGAATATTATTAATCCTCAAGTAATTGGGAAATTGATAATATCCGATAGATGGGCTGATGATTCTGAGTCCCTTTAGAACCTTGTTCTGCAGGTACAAACAACCTTTAGTCCTTAAACCTTTGGGAAGGGTACACCTCTACTCCATGCTCGTTGCAAACCTAGGGCGCCCCTTTGTTTTCTTTATTGTCCTTATGTGAATACTTGTGTTTGCTGCATTCATATAGCATCATTCTGCATTGGACTTCATGGGATTTACCTTCGTTTATGAACATTGTAGGTCACCATGGCTTCAGATAAAAGACATACTGTGAAATATACTTTTAAGAGTCCCAAATTGGACGACCTAAAGAAGTTGTGGGGTTTCATCAAAGATCAAGAAGAATTCAAGAACAAGTATGGGAAGCTGATATCTTTATTGGGTTGCTCAGTGAATGAAGGACTTCTTGCCACTCTACTACAGTTCTATGATCCTCTCTACCATTGTTTCACCTTTCCAGATTTCCAGTTGTTACCCACATTGGAAGAGTATTCTTTTTTGGTTGGTCTGCCTGTTCTAGAAGAATCTCCTTTTCCCTTCTTGGAAAAGGACCCCGATGAGAAAGATATTGCTAAAGCCCTCCGTTTGAAGGTGTCCGACGTCAAAGCCAACCTAGTTACTAAGGATGGAATTCTTGGTTTAAAGACAGGTTTCCTAATCGAGAAGGCTTCATTCTATGCTGATTATTCTAATAAGGCTCCGTTTGAGGCAATTTTTGCTTTGCTTGTTTATGGGTTGTTTCTATTCCCGAGTTTTGAAGGTTTCATCGATCTCAAAGCATTCAAGATCTTTATGAAGAACAACCCAGTGCCAACTCTGTTGGGAAATGCATATCACTCTATACATCTCTGAAACCTCCGTGGTGGAGGGATGATTACTTGCTGTGTACCTTTACTTTACAAGTGGTTTATTTCACACTTGCCGAAGTCTAGATCTTTTACAAACATTGGCAAAGAGCATTGGTCTCCAAGGGTTATGGCTTTGACCCATTCCGACATTGATTGGTACAACCGAGTGTATGATGGAGTATTAATCATTGATAGCTGCGGTGACTTTGCTAATGTACCGTTGCTCAGCTTTGATGGAGGAATCAGCTACAATCCTATTTTAGCTCGTCGACAGTTGGGATACCCGTTGAAGGAACCTCCCAAGAGTGTTCAAGTAGAGGGTATGTTCTTCAAAGATGATATGGAACTCCGAGGAAAGATTCTACATGCATGGCGTAATGTACACAAGAAAGGGAAGAGAAGTCTAGGGAAGCTTAACTGTGTATCTTTAGAACCATACCTCCAGTGGGTCAGAAAAAGGGCAACCAAGCTAAAGATGCCCTATTCCCGTCAAGATCCCATAGCTCCAAGGAGAGAGCCCACTTATGTCTTTATGTCTAAAGCCGAGGAGTTAGGGGGGTCCTTAAGGAAGTCTCAACATGAGCTGGAATCTTTGAAGAACAAGTACCATGTAGTAGTGGCAGAAAATGATGAGTGTCAAAAGCAGAAGGCTGAACTTCAAAAGCAGAAGGCTGAACTTCAAAAGCAGAAGGCTGAACTTCAAAAGGAGAGGGATGAACTTCAGAAACAGCTACAATTGAAGGATGAAGAGCTAATCCCCTGCAAGAAGAGGAAAGTCATGGAGGATTTATTTTTCTCCGACCCACAATGCACTATTTGGAAAATAATTGTGGACAACCTTATCCGTGAGAAGGCGCAACTAGAAGAGCAGCTCAAGCAGCAACATTCAAAGCTTCTTTAGTGTCTTTACTAGCTTTTATTTAGCTTTATTTGGGACTCTTTAAAAGAATATTTATGTAGTCCGTTTCAAATTTAATAAAACGTTTCCTTTTACCGCAATGCCCATAAATAAGAGGAATCCCATGAAGTCCTAATCATCTTGCATTGCATTCTTTCTCCATTGTTCACTTCAAGAAACTCAAATTCGTTCTGTAGGTGTTGTAATCATGGATTTCAGAAGAGAAACCCTGAAGTACACTTTTCAGAGTCCCAACGTCGAAAGCTTGAGAGAACTAGCCGAACTCGTCGAGGATCGCTTTGCCTTCGCAGCAGAATATGGAGGAGTTTCCCGTTTCTTCGAGCTAAGGATGAAAGAAGGATTGTTGGAAACATTGGTTCAATTTTATGACCCGATGTATCACTGCTTCACCTTTCCGGACTACCAATTGATGCCGACCTTGGAAGAGTACTCAGAACTCTTGAGGATGTCTGTGACTGTTCGACCCCTATTCACCGGAAGGGAAGACACGCCTAGTCACCAAGAAATTGCAAATGCCACTCATCTTAGCCTTGAAGATGTTCAAGCACACCTGATCACCAAGGAAGGAGTCCTTGGGTTCCCCGCCGACTTTTTGATCGAAAAAGTCCGTTACCATGCTGAAAGAAAGGAGGCTCTCATATTGGAAGCCAATTTCGCTTTATTGGTCTATGGGACTTTCTGGTTCCCTAAAATTGACAGTTTTGTTGATATGGATGCAATTAAGCTGTTCATACTCAAGAGCCCAGTACCCACCTTGCTCGCTGATACATACTTTTCGATTCACTCGAAGAATGCCGAAGGAGGAGGACACATTGTATGCTGTACCGCCATGCTGTACTCATGGTTCATCGCTCGTTTGACTTGGTATCCATCCCTTTGGGATGAAGTAGCAACACCTCGATGGTCCGAGATACTTATGGCCCTTACCCATTCGGACATTGTTTGGTATAATCCCGCCTATGGAGGCGTGCCTATGATTCCTAACGTCGGAGGTTTCCCCAACGTACCGCTTATTGGAAGAGAAGGATGCATAAGTTACAATCTCGCTTTGGCCCGTAGACAGTTTGGACACCCTATGATCCAAGTGCCTGACCCGGCTTCGTTGGAAGAGATCTATTTCAAGGGAGAAGAGGATCTAGATCTAAAGACCGTCATCATTTATGCATGGAAATATATTGATATGGAAGGAACAGCTGCTTCAGGATATCCCAGCTGTGCTGTTTCCGAGGATTATCTGCATTGGGTGCGAGAAAGGGCTCTCGATCTCAAAATGCCTTCTCCTTTCCATGAACCTATGGTATTATCTCCTCATGACCCCGACTGGTTCGATGTGGAAGAAATTGAACAAGTAAGGATTGCTTTAGATGAGGCCCAGAAATTGAGGACTGCTTGGAAGAATAAGTTCTTCACCCTCAAAGTAGAGAAGGAAAGACTTCAAAAGACTCCGGAAATAGAAGTTTCCAGAAAGAGAAAGGCGCAAGGAAATTTATTTTCTCCTCATGCCTCTTCAAGTGCTGTTACCAGTGATGATCTCCCCTCAACTACTACGGCTTGGAAGGAGTGTGTGGAACGACTCATCATCGAGAAAGCGGCGTTGCAGGATCGCACTGACCAGTTGACCGAGGAGCTCCGTACAAAAGAGAAGACTGTGGGATAGAGTTCTAAGTTTTCTTTTGCTTTCGTTGTAATAAACTCTTAAAAGAGTACTTCGCTTTACAGTGTTTCTCAAGAATAAAAAGTTTTTCAATTATTCTACATTATAATACTGAAAAACACTTTGAGTTTCTTGAAGTCTCCTCTTACATCTGCATTTTCGCATTAGCATTTAGCATGGCATTTTACATTTTGTGCATGTGTCTTTCCTTTGTTGTGGCTCATTTCAGTTTTCCATCTTTTGCTGTCAGTCGCCGTCTCGACCATCTGACCAAGCCGGAAGTATCATTAAAGGATAGTAAGGAGAACAAAGACATGGATCGCATGACTAGCTTCAGAGTAAGGACTAATCCGACACTTCGCCGTCCCTCCGACAACTTTGTTCTTGTGCAACTTCAGCCTGGGCAAGACAACCCGCTTGCTGACTTTCAGAATATTCATGCTGAAAAGGAAATGGACGATCCGGAGCTTACAACATTCGAGAATGAATTTCGTGACTTCGAGGAACGATGGAAAATGATGAAGAGGAACCGTGCGCCTGATTTTCATGCTCATGACCTGCACCTAGTTCCAAACTTGGTTATCCCCCCAGGATTCCAGATGCCCGCCTTCGAAGTGTACAAAGGTACAATTTGTCCAAGGTATCATTTGATGATGTTTTGTTAGAAGATGACCGCCTATCTTGGGAACGACCAACTATTGATTCACTGCTTCCAAGAAAGTTTGTGTGGAGCACCATTAACATGGTATATGAAGCTACAAAGGAATCACATTCAGTCTTGGGAAGACTTAACTTTTGCTTTTGTGAAGCAATACCATCACAACTTGGGCATAGCCCCAAACAATAAAGATGACTGTGGACCTTCCAGAGAATTCATAGCTCCGGTACCCCGTCCTCAGCACCAGTATGCAATGCCCGCTCAGCGTGAACAACAACCATCTCCTAGACAGAGGTTGGCCTCTCCAGATCAACCACAGAATCGACGATTTCGGAAAAGGTATCAAAGGATGACTCCAGATACACCAAGAGAAGCAATTCATCAGTTTGATCCCATCCCTGTGAAGTATGCTGATTTGTTTCCAGCTCTAATTCAAAGAGGTCACATCCAGACAAGAGCTCCACCCAAGGTACCTAAGAAGTTTCCATACTGGTACAAAGCCAACAGATTTTGCCTGTATCATCAAGGTGCTCCGGGCACGACATTGAGAGCTGTTACGGTATGAAGGCGGACGTTCAAAATTTGGTCAAAAGTGGAGTCTTATTCTTTGAGGGTTCCGTCCCTTATGTGCGAGATAGCCCCATATCTCGACAAGGTTCGTCCTCCCCAGGCATGATTCAAGGTCGTCAACGCCGTGTCTGAAAGTTGCGCACCAGACATTTCTGCATGTCTTTCCCGTCTACATGAAAGCACAATAAAGATCCTGGAAAGGACTCTCCGAAGAAGTTTATTTCATTTTGTCCATGTTTATTTCTTTGATTGAAAGCATATTTGGCATGTAAGAACTTTCTGTTTTGAATAAGTAATGCAATAACTATTTGTCTTGAAGAAATCCATTCGTTTTCACTCAAATAGTTTTTCAAAATTATTTATAATGCCGACTTTTACCCGATCTCTTGCTCTGACAGAGAATTGGAAGGAGGATGATTAAGTAAAACATATGATCTCTTGTTGTATGCTTCGAACAAGTACCCTACTGATGATGTAAGGCATTATTTTAAACCTCTTAAACACCAAAATAGTCCGCCCTTTCCTTTTAAAACCTTGATTGAGGATCTGTTCTCTTTCTCCCAAACCCTTTCCAACCTCATTTTCTTAACCTGGGGCAGGGTAATATCAAAAATAATGAACATCTTCAAAAATTGGGTGGGCACAAATATACTAACCCTTTTCTTCCTCCATTCTACAAGTCATAAATTAAACCCATATACGACCCTCAAAGTCCTAATTGAAGGAAGGTTTAATTCGAAAGCATACTCGATGAGATATTGTTTCCTGACTCCTTGAGCTATGCTCAAAATTAATTCGGCTTTATAAATAATGATCAATTTGTATCCTAACTAGTGGTTTCGATCACAAGTTATTGCGATATCCTCTTTCAAAACTTCAAGATAAACGTGTGTCGCATTAACCATTTCGAAATTGGTATTTCTAACTTGTTAAGATACGCTTGACATCTTAGCAAGAATACACGAACTCCAATGAACTCGAAGACCTCGCCCACTTGGAGCAATTTACTCTTCAAGGAGTTGGATCCGTAGGAGTTTGGCTTTCATCTAAAAGCACAAATTGGAAAACTCGATTATATCATCAATCAGGGGCAGTTACGTCGAGATTCGGCGAATCTCTAGAGAGTTTGAAAACAGTGGGGCATTTGGACATCATGTTTTCTATAAAATCCTCTCGAGACTTTTCTCTTAAACTATGTGACTTGGGGCATTTGAAGATTGGAGCAAAAAAGATGTATATTTCATCCTCAGGAAGCTCGACCCCAACATGTTCAACAACTACGACGACCCAGGATATTTATTGTATCCCCTATGAAACTGCGGTTTGGGTACCTCCGTCTACAATTTCATACAACACGTCAAACTTATCAAGATGATACATCCCCAATTGGATTGATCACTTTTCCTCAAGAGAAATTTTGAAGTTTTGAAGCAGTATTGGGACCCTACATTTGGTTCTCCATCTACCCTCAGTGGTACTTCTATCTTTGAAGATCGGTCGGATGTTTGTTTCGAGACGTTTATCCCGTATTCGGTCGTTGCTTTCATCTGTTTTGTCAGCATAAGCATACTCATATCATATAAGTAGATAGCATAACATTTGCATTTGTGCATCCTTTGTATGTTTTACTCTATCTCTTCGATTGCGGTTACCCTTGGGTATTTGGGCGTGTCTTATTCCTTCCAAATAGAATTGTCAGCCCTAAGCAGAAAAAAACTCAATGTTTCTATTTCCCCACGAAGTTCGATCCTCGTGGAAGACAGTTGTTTCAGTACATTCCCATTGGAGTTTATACCTCTATGGTTGAGTCTTGCTTGACAGTTTCTCTTCGGTTATTTCCCGAATTGAACTTCGGTCTTTGGCAATCACGCTATGAACAAGTCAATGGTGCATTTATTTTGCACTTTGACATTATGAGGATCACCATTGAAGACGTGACATTTCTCCAGCAATATTACAAGATTTCCTCAACAACTTACAGCTGAATGACAAAAGATCTCTTTATTTGAGCAACTCGTCTTGGGCTGACTTATATTCAAAACGACAAAACAACAATTTCCTCAAGACAATCTGTCCTTCCCCAGTGGATTATCTCAAGTTTATCAAGTCAAAACAGAGGACATTACAGATACTTCCCCATTTGAGGATTTCTGCTACAACAAATTCACATATTTTTACAATTACAACAAAGATATTCCTCAGAAACGATCTTCCTCAGAGAGTTCATTATGAGTACTATCAATGACATATCTCCTTACAAGAGGACACTCCACAAATCAACCGGTTTACAACTCCTTTGAAGATCCCCGGTGCATACTCTACAAATTGCCAACACCAATACAAACTACATCTACAATTTACAATTACAAGTACAAGATCACATCTACAAAATTCTACGATTACAGATTACACAACATTTACATCAACAATTCTACAGTGTTACAATTTACAGCATACAATCTACAATGACATTATGGCTCACAGCCGAGAATTCACAATCTACAATCTACAAATCACAACCCCCTATGAAGGTGCTCTCACGAGTTCTCATCATTTTGGGAAGGAACCGAGACCAGCTCATGGTTCCCATACCATGATGCAAGGGGAAGTTCGACATCAGGAACCGAGACCAGCTCATGGTTCCCATACCATGATGCAAGGGGAAGTCCGACATCAGGAACCGAGACCAGCTCATGGTTCCCATACCATGGTGCAAGGGGAAGTTCGGCATCAGAGACCGAGACCAGCTCATGATTCCCATATCATGATGCTCGGGGAAGCTCTACCACAACAACATCTACAACTACAATGACATCAAAGGCCGAGACCAGCTCATGGTCCCCGTACCATGATGCTAGGGGAAGTTATACATTTTACCGTTTCAGCTGAGTTACAAAATATAAAATAATAAAAAAGATCCATTTTGAGTTATTATTGACCACCACCTTGGTAGTAAAAGTATCTTTCGATCACAAATCGTCAAAATCACCGCATTCTCGATGCATGAGTTACCGTTACACGTTTGGAGATTTCCCATGAGTGATTGTTCCTGTCCTCGTAAGGGTCCCTTCTTGTTGGGTCTATCGCTCTTTTGTCCGGCATGTCGTATCCAGTCCGTCCCCCATGACCTCTTCCTCACAGATTTGTCCGTCTTGCATCTTCATGTCATTACATATCATCCTCATTCGGTGGCCTCTTAGGGCCAAAAATTTGCGCAAATGTTTGTATTTAAGTCCCTCCTATCTCATCAAGAAGAAGATTCCAATCTCCATATCTCTTAATAGGAGTAACTTAAATAGGGGCATCTGTTGCACCCTAATTTTTGACCTTAAGATCCCACCTCCTTGCCGTTGAAACCACTATAGTTCAAGTAATACCCCAATTTTTACCCTTACATTTAGTCGGTCACGTTGCATAGCATCTTGTTCTTTCCCTAACGAGACGTAGAGTGAGTTTGTTTCACAGGAATCATTCTAGGGGTATTTTGGTCATTTGAAATTATTTATGAAGGATTCCAACGAAAGGTGGTCTCTGGTTTTCAAGGCATTCAAGATATCATATCCGTGACAGTTTGTTTATCATATGGTTTAAGTATCATCGAGACATCGATCCAAGTCGATTACTACCGAAAAAGATTGTCAGAAGCATAACTGAATTCAGGGCAGTTCATCTCTTAGAGGGTACTTTTAAGGCATTCCAGACCAATGGTCACCATCACCACATAACCTTTCTCGGCAGCGTCAATTCAGCAGCAACCACACCATCAGTTTCCCTCTGAAAGAAGAAAAAGAAGAGTTAGTGAACTTGTATCAGAAAACCAGAAAGTTAAACTGAAACTTGATTTGAAGCTACATCAGAAAGTTAGTCCATCAATTCACAAATCCAGATATCAAGCTAACATCAATTTTGAGACCAATCAAACAGTCCTAGCATGTCAAACCGAGACAGAAAACAAGAATATTAAGGACTCAAATAATGATGACATTGTCGAGCAAGATATAGCCAAAGAACATATTTTGTCAAAGTACTCGCAACAGGTTGCAACAGAAATTTGAAGGCACTAGTTTGCAGCTTCCGAATAGACAAAGCAAGAATGTCAGGAAACGATGAAGCTTTGAGGCCACCGACTCTATTATCGTAAATTACTTGGGGCTGTTAATCTTCTGGTCCAATTCGCTCGCTTTCTGCACCCATCAAACATCAAACACAAGTTAGCAAAAGCAATCAGGGAATATCCCACAAAGATTCAGAGAATATCCACTTGAAAAAAGATTCGATGCAACAGCTAGCAAATCAAGGCATTAACCAGCTTGATACAAGATTGGGATTTTCATTAACACGTATTATTGCAATCACACGAAGAAGGAAAGTCTTCAAATAATATCAACAAAAAGGAATATTTTTCAAATCAGATAAACCTTAAAAAAAGGAAAATCCAATCAATCATCAATCAGCATTCAAGTCAATACTCAATACTCATCAAAATTGTTTTCAATTCTGAGGCCTATATAAAGGAGGAACCTGAGAACGAAAAAAAACCGAAAAAACTACTACCGAAAAAATCCACCAAGAGAAACCCTAAGTGCAAAAGCTGAACGACTTGTCTTTTCAATCGTCGAAGCCACAACCACCGCCGCGAGCCCTACCGGCGAAACGCAACCACTACCTTCACCAGCGATCACCGCAAACCCACACTGCCGCCTCTCACTTTCGGTAAAATTCTTCATACATGTTGAGATTATTGAATGATTTAATGCTCTAAGTTTTGTTTCAGGTACAAATATGAACGAAATGCTGGAGAATCGAGAGAGAGGATAACACATTTGCGATCGTAAGGGAGGGAGAGAAGCCATCGCGATTTTGGGGGGGGAGGAGACCTAGGGTTGCTTCGTTATTTGTTTTATCTTATTTTGTAATCTGCTAACTATTGTTTCTGCACACACTTAATCACACACTCGTCATGCGTTTAACCTTTAATCATCAATTAATCACACTAATCACCCTAATTAATCAATTTCTATTTAACTTATAATCTTTTTTAAAATAAACATATAACCTGTTTTTTAATCATTTTCATAAAGTAATAACTTATACCTACTTATTTTAAAAAGCTATTTTATTTTATCCTAATAAATCTTTTAAATAAATGATAGTATATCTATTTGCGTAAAAAAACTATTTCACACTTAAAATGACTTTTAAAATAAATTATAATGAGTTTTATAACCTGAATTAACTTCTATCCCTTATATTATCTAAATTGGCTCTACTTATCTAAAACTTTTTTTTCTGCTAATAAAAATTAAATTAACATTTTCTAAAATCCATTTTCATCAAAACTATACTTTTTATTAAATTATTAAATCCAACTTTCAATATTTCCTCACAAAATCAATCAAACATTTTCTCACAGTTCAAACCAAAATCAATCAATTTAAAATCAATCCAACTTCTCCTAATTCAATTTAATTAATCGTGCACCTCACGACACATACACATTCACCCACGCTTAGCGCTTTCATGCGTACTTATATGGTTTACTTTTCTGCAATTTACCTTACTGTCATTTACATTATAGCATTTATTTTCTGCATCGCATTCCGTCCAAAGGAAAAACCTACACATTAGTCAACACTTGTGTGTAGTGCACATCATATGCATCATTCTCCCCACGATCCTTGATCCCATTCAAGTTGATCATTTAAGATTAGGACCTACCCCATAGGAAGGACCTTGTCTTTATTTTTACAACTTAGAAACGAAACAATACAAACAACAATACAAATTTTCAAACACAATAGAGAATAGATGTTAATCATCTTAAGTGAGATATAATCCCCACCCCCACAACAATACAATCAAACATGTAGGGACTTTGCCTTAAGAGCGATAAAGGCATACTTGGGGACCATCCGAGTATGTAAGACCTTTTCTTAAGACGATGCAAAGACCATTTCCTGCAACCCCTCTTACACTTGTGGTGGTTATCTCTCCCTTAACATGAAGACTCACCTCTTCTCCTAAACCCAATCAAAACAACTACCCTAAACCCGTAGTAACTTTGACCACAGTCAAAGAGCTCCTCTAACCCTTTAGGGTGAACTACAACATACTCTGATTCCATTCCCTTAAGGATATGTAGGCATAAGATGCGATATCTTATCGAGTATACTTAGAAATAAACCACTAGGGTCTCTAATCCCTTAAGCAGATAAACACATAGCAGTAAACAAACATAAAACAAGAGGTTCTTGTAGAGTACTACAGAAACTTAGGATGCTAGTACCTTCCCTAAGTTTAACCAACCCCCGAACCTAAAACAATCTAGCTTGCATTTGCATTGCATTGTGGGAATTTCGATCTTTATCCCTTCCTTTGGACAAATCAAAGTTCGGTTGCAAAATGAATTAAAGATTCAAACTAATCAATAGTTTGATATCCAAATTTCACCGCGACACTCTCCATGGTTCTCTAAAAGCTCCGAATGTATTTTTCGTGAAAATGTAACTAGGTGAACAGTAACACGAGTAATTTTCATTTAAAAATAAAGCAAATTCGGGTCAAAACCCAACTGGGTCGAAAACATAACCGAGGCCCAATACATGACCCAACACTAAAATAAAATTCTAATGCAGTAACTTCTAACGGAATTCTGGAATTTTGGGCTCCGAATATGACTTCGACTCCAACACGAAAGTCGTAGCTCTCTCTCTTAGCTTTCCGGTGATTTTTAGAACGCCTCAAACGGATTTCCGGAACTCCAGTTATGATCGTTTCCGTGCAGACTGCTAAAGCTGAAAAATAAGTGCGGAAATCAAATTAAGCCATAAATAAAATAAAATATAAAAACAAAATAAAACATAAAAATAATCAAGATAAAGTAAAGAAATGCCTAAGTAAAAATATAGGAGCAAGTGCATAAATATGCACTGATCACTCATCACGCTGGGAGCGCTTAAGCGTCTCCCCATTGACACAAACTTTAGGATCTATGACATTTTGATATTAATGATTATAGGAATACCTTAACGAATATAATGAGAAACATTTTTAGACAATAACAACGATAATTCTAAAATACAAAAGTGTAAAGACAAGTGTTTGACACTGGTTGGCTTGTGGATTTTTCTCAACCGGTACTCGTAATGTCTTGAAAACTCTTCGAATGGGGATAAAAAGAGATAATCTTCTTATAGGAGGATATATTTGTGATCATAGTCTATATATAGAATGATAATCATTTAGAATTCTCATTATTTCGAAATGGATTATCTTGACATCCACTTATATTTAAGCACATATTCAATTAAATAATTAATTATTAAATATAATTAATTTTTTTATTTACTTACTCAACCGATTAAGATTCTTATATATATATATATATATATATATATATATATATATATATATATATATATATATATATATATATATATATATATATATATATATATATATATATATATATATATATATATATATATATATATATATATATATATATATATATATATATATATATATATATATATATATATATATATATATATATATATATATATATATATATATATATATATATATATATATATATATATATATATATATATATATATATATATATATATATATATATATATATATATATATATATATATATATATATATATATATATATATATATATATAATATATATATATATATATATATATATATATATATATATATATATATATATATATATATATATATATATATATATATATATATATATATATATATATATATATATATATATATATTATATATATATATATATTGCTCTGTCCCGCTCATCACACGGGGTCGGCCCAATCCATCTCTCCGTCGTGGAGGGCCTAGCTCATTGATCAGTTGTCGCTCGTGGATCAAAATGAGTGTTTTTGATGAAAACGTAATACAACGACAAATCAACTCGGATATCGTCTCAAGGATTCTTTTATGTGATTAATCTTCCAAATTCGAAATGGAGGGGGAGTTGGTTTTGTTTCTGATCGGATAAATAAAGAAAATGCAATTAAGCGGTTAAAATAAGTGATTATCAAAATAAGTCAATCTACTGTTTTCGGTTCCGGCTTATCACGGGTTTCTACCTTACCAATTTCCTAAGCGATTTCGATCTCTATTCGATTCCTATGTCAATTAACAAGCGCAAAAGACATAATCTAGATTAACAATCCTATATTCCAAATTAAGCAAACGGATTAAGTTTTCGTGAATTAAGCAAACACGAATTATAAACGCGAATTAACGACAAAGCGACGTAACGACGAATAAAACCCAAGGATGCAATCATATGAATTTAATCAAAACAATTCTATAAACTAACAGATTAAGCAAAAGCAATTCATAGAATAGTGTTTAAAGAGAAACGAATTAGATTGATAAAGTAAAAACCTCAAAGCGTTGGAACGCGATTACAGCAGAATGACTCTAAGGAATTAGCTCTCCATGGTTCTCTCAAAGCTCCGAATGTATTTTTCGTGAAAATGTAACTAGGTGAACAGTAACACGAGTATTTTTACTTTAAAAAGAAAGCATATTCGGGTCATAACCAAACTGGGTCGAAACATAACCCAGACCCAATACATGACCCAACACTAAAATAGAATTCTAATGCAGTAACTTCAAACGGAATTCTGGAATTTTAGGCTCCGAATCTGACTTCGACTCCAACACGAAAGTCGTAGCTCTCTCTCTTAGCTTTCCGGCGAATTTTAGAACGCCTCAAACGGATTTCCGGAACTCCAGTTATGATCGTTTCTGTGCAGACTGCTAAAGCTGAAAAATAAGTGCGGAAATCAAATTAAGCCAAAAATAAAATAAAATATAAAAACAAAATAAAACATAAAAATAATCAAGATAAAGTAAAGAAACGGCTAAGTAAAAATATAGGAGAAAGTGCATAAATATGCACTGATCACTCATTACGCTGGGAACGCTTAAGCGTCTCCCCTTGGACACAAACCTTAGGATCTATGACATTTTGATAGTAATGATTATAGGAATACCTTTACGAATATAATGAGAAAGATTTTTAGACAATGGCAACGATAGTTCTAAAATACAAAAGTGTACAGACATGTGTTTGACACTGGTTGGCTTGTGGATTTTTCTCAACCGGTACTCGTAATGTCTGGAAAACTCTTCGAATGGGGATAAAAAAAGATAATCTTCTTATAGGATGATATATTTGTGATCATAGTCTATATATAGAATGATAATCATTTAGAATTCTCATTATTTCGAAATGGATTATCTTGACATCCACTTATATTTAAGCACATATTCAATTAAATAATTAATTATTAAATATAATTAATTATTTTATTTACTTACTCAACCGATTAAGATTATTATATATATATATATATATATATATATATATATATATATATATATATATATATATATATATATATATATATATATATATATATATATATATTTATATATATATATATATATATATATATATATATATATATATATATATATATATATATATATATATATATATATATATATTTATATATATATATATATATATATATATATATATATATATATATATATATATATATTTATATATATATATATATATATATATATATATATATATATATATATATATATATATATATATATATATATATATATATATATATATATATATATAATATTATATATATATATATATATATATATATATATATATATATATATATATATATATATATATATATATATATATATATATATATATATATATATATATATATATATATATATATATATATATATATATATATATATATATATATTGCTCTGTCCCGCTCATCACACGGGTCGGCCCAATCCATCTCTCCGTCGTGGAGGGCCTAGCTCATTGACCAGTTGTCGCTCGCGGATCAAAACGAGTGTTTTTGATGAAAACGTAATACAGCGACAATTCAACTCGGATATCGTCTCAAGGATTCTTTTATGTTATTAATCTACCAAATTCGAAATGGAGGGGGAGTTGGTTTGGTTTCTGATCGGATAAATAAAGAAAATGCAATTAAGCGGTTAAAATAAGTGATTATCAAAATAAGTCAATCTACTGTTTTCGGTTCCGGCTTATCACGGGTTTCTACCTTACTAATTTCCTAAGCGATTTCGATCTCTATTCGATTCCTATATCAATTAACAAGCGCAAAAGACATAAACTAGATTAACAATCCTATATTCCAAATTAAGCAAACAGATTAAGTTTTCGTGAATTAAGCAAACACGAATTATAAACGCGAATTAACGACAAAGCGACGTAACGACGAATAAAAGCTAAGGATGCAATCATACGAATTTATTCAAAACAATTCTATAAACTAACAGATTAAGCAAAAGCAATTCATAGAATAGTGTTTAAAGAGAAACGAATTAGATTGATAAAGTAAAAACCTCAAAGCGTTGGAACGCGATTACAGCATAATGACTCTAAGGAATTAGCTCTCCATGGTTCTCTCAAAGCTCCGAATGTATTTTTCGTGAAAATGTAACTAGGTGAACAGTAACACGAGTATTTTTACTTTAAAAAGAAAGCAAATTCGGGTCATAACCCAACTGGGTCAAAAACATAACCCAGACCCAATACATGACCCAACACTATAATAAAATTCTAATGCAGTAACTTCAAACAGAATTCTGGAATTTTGGGCTCCGAATCTGACTTAGACTCCAACACGAAAGTCGTAGCTATCTCTCTTAGCTTTTCGGTGAATTTTAGAACGCCTCAAACGGATTTCCGGAACTCCAGTTATGATCATTTCTGTGCAGACTGCTAAAGCTGAAAAATAAGTGCGGAAATCAAATTAAGCCAAAAATAAAATAAAATATAAAAACAAAATAAAACATAAAAATAATCAAGATAAAGTAAAGAAACGGCTAAGTAAAAATATAGGAGAAAGTGCATAAATATGCACTGATCACTCATTACGCTGGGAGCGCTTAAGCGTCTCCCCTTGGACACAAACCTTAGGATCTATGACATTTTGATATTAATGATTATAGGAATACCTTTACGAATATAATGAGAAAGATTTTTAGACAATGGCAACGATAGTTCTAAAATACAAAAGTGTACAGACAAGTGTTTGCCACTGGTTGGCTTGTCGATTTTTCTCAACCGGTACTCGTAATGTCTTGAAAACTCTTCGAATGGGGATAAAAAGAGATAATCTTCTTATAGGATGATATATTTGTGATCATAGTCTATATATAGAATGATAATCATTTAGAATTCTCATTATTTCGAAATGGATTATCTTGACATCCACTTATATTTAAGCACATATTCAATTAAATAATTAATTATTAAATATAATTATTTATTTTATTTACTTACTCAACCGATTAAGATTATTATATATATATATATATATATATATATATTATATATATATATATATATATATATATATATATATATATATATATATATATATATATATATATATATATATATATATATATATATATATATATATATATATATATATATATATATATATATATATATATATATATATATATATATATATATATATATATATATATATATATATATAATATATATATATATATATATATATATATATATATATATATATATATATATATATATATATATATATATATATATATATATATATTTATATATATATATATATATATATATATATATATATATATATATATATATATATATATATATATATATATATATATATATATATATATATATATATATATATATATATATATATATATATATATATATATATATATATATATATATATATATATATATATATATATATATATATATATATATATATATATATATATATATATATATATATATATATATATTGCTCTGTCCCGCTCATCACACGGGGTCGGCCCAATCCATCTCTCCGTCGTGGAGGGCCTAGCTCATTGATCAGTTGTCGCTCGCGGATCAAAACGAGTGTTTTTGATGAAAACGTAATACAACGACAATTCAACTCGGATATCGTCTCAAGGATTCGTTTATGTTATTAATCTACCAAATTCGAAATGGAGGGGGAGTTGGTTTGGTTTCTGATCGGATAAATAAAGAAAATGCAATTAAGCGGTTAAAATAAGTGATTATCAAAATAAGTCAATCTACTGTTTTCGGTTCCGGCTTATCACGGGTTTCTACCTTACCAATTTCCTAAGCGATTTCGATCTCTATTCGATTCCTATATCAATTAACAAGCGCAAAAGACATAAACTAGATTAACAATCCTATATTCCAAATTAAGCAAACAGATTAAGT